>VZTU01029617.1:28493-46811 GCA_013400835.1 Zapornia atra
AGAAGGGGAGAGCGACTTGTACAAACTTTTCCGGCTGATGACTGTCAGAACAAGGAGCAGGAGCACTGGCCAAGTCCTAATTCCCTGGCAAACCCACACGTACATCCAGCTGCAGTGAAAGCCACTCTGTTTCCCTGTGCTTGACCTGTGAGCTGGAGGCAGAGGGGAAATACAGAGATGAATGCAAAGTTTTATACCTGTTTTCCGTGCCCTCTGAAGCCTCTTCCTCCGCTGTATTGGTTACTTTGGGGACAGGCTGCACACGTGCCAGCGCGGTGTACTTTGGACACCATCCATATTCATACCAAGCAGGCTCCGGTTTCGCTCTGCACAGGCTTTTCTCCAAGCGATTTTCTTTTTTTGCTGCTGCTGTTGTTGTTGCACAACATTTTAATGAATCAGGAATTTTAATTAATTGTAACCCTGGTGAAAACGCCAAGACAAAAGCACAAATACAAGGAGACAGTTGCTCAGGTCAGAGCATCCTCAGCAAGCTGTGATCGCTCTGAGATAGTGCAGTGTAATTACAGATGTGGGCACAGGGAAAGCACTGGGTTCCAAATGGTGTTTTGGTATCGTAAAGAGATGTAGTGGTTTGTCCAAGTTGGGAAGCCTGTTCTGAAGCTCCGATGGTGATGCTGGGTTCCCATACTGTTAACGGGAAAGCCACATCCCAGGAAGATTACAGTGGCCTTTTTTCTTCTAGTTCTTTGGCTGCTTCCAGCAGTCAGTTTCACTGAAGCACTTAAAAGGTTCTATGTTTTTATGAAGCTGAAAACCAGGTCCTTTCTAGGCTGATTTCACTTGCAGTGAATGTATTAGCACGGCTGCGTATTTCCACCTTCTCCTAGGGACAGGGCGTACGCCTTGGGATGTTGATGGCTGACTGATATCCTCTTCTTGCTCAGCATGTCTGGAAAAGAAAAAAACTAAAACATCATTCCAGCCTTGTTCCGTATCATCTGGCCACAGTGCCCAGAAAATCATGGCTCCTTTGATGAAGCCATTGAGGTTTCTCTGCCCAGTGACACAAAGGCCTGGGCCAGCTCCAGCTGATTCAACCTTCCGAGCCCAAAAGGAGTTCTCCATTCCCTCAGTGTGCCACTGGGCAGAGTCTGGACAACCCCCAGCACACCATGAATAATAGATTCTTAAAATCTGTAAAAGCTTTATTTATCTGAAATCCTTAATATTTAGAATTTGTTCATATCATTGGCATAATTGCCCTGCTTCCCCTGCAGTACAGGGTCTCTAAAGGATTTCCACCTCATGAACCTGCTACAGGCAGCCCTTGCAGGATCTCAGCTGGTGTGCGAGTAGGGTCACCCGCAGAGACCCTGCAGCCTGGTCCCTTCCCTTTCTGGAGAGCTTGCCAGATGGGTGGCACTTGCCATCATGGAAGTAGAATGATCTGCGTTCAGCTCATGCCTTTTCCACTAACGCTGTTGCTTTCTTTTGCTATTTCCTTGCCTACCATGGCACATGCCGTGACCCACCACAGAGCCAGCTCATGGATGTATACAGTGAAGAGACCTTGCTGCATGCTTGGGTTGTGCTCTTGCTCTTGGCTGTCTTCTCCAGGCTCAGCTCATGCTGAGAGAGGAGCTGTGCCCCATCTCGGGGCTTTCTTCCTCTGCGGGCACTGCTGTTTCTCTCCCAAGCTGTGCACTTGCTTGTGGGGCACACCAGGAGATGGACTTAAACCAGAGCAGAACCAGACCTGGCTTTGTGTGCAGAGACTGTTGCTCCCCTATTATTACCAATGTAAATCCAGAGCTCTGCTGACCTCAGCCGCGCTGCTTTGGAGGATGAAGCCAAGGGTAGCTATGCACTACTGCCCGGGGCTGATGGCTTACTCAAATTGATGAGCTCCTTGTGAAGATGGCTCTAAGTGACTCAGTTCTCAATCTGTTTAGACCAACTTCACGGACCAAGGTGGAAATTGAGCCTGAGTCAAGTTACTCCCCCTGCCTCAGGTTATGTTTGGAAAGCCACACTTGGCCCATGCACGTTTCTTTGTCACGAGCAGGCCCTTAACAGCAGAAGCCCCTTGCTCCAACCCGCTCTGTTACCCGTTGCCACCGTCTGAGGGAAGGGCTGTGCACTTCAGGCTCTTCCTGTACTTCCCGGGTTGTTCTGCAGATCACCATTCCCATGTAGCATCCCTAGCTGAGCCCATTCCTGCCCACACAGCCCGTGGGAGAGGCTCTAGGCCAGCATGACTGTCTGTGCCTCCAGCCAGGACCAAGGCGGCCTGTGGAGCTGGCTGTGCGTCACAAGCCAGGGCCAGCGGCTGAAGCTGAGCTCACTTCACCTTCTCCTGTGCCGCTTGCCACGGATCCAGAGAGGGAGCCTGGGCGTGTCAGTATCCGGATCCCTGGAGAGGTGTGGAACTGCAGGATTAGCTATAACAGAAATTGCCATGCTAAGCACCATGTATTGCTCACCCCTGCACATCCTTAACTTAGTGGTGGGAATGTAGGGGAGAGGCTGGAGTGGGTTCTGTGACCGTGGAGCACACCATGGGTGATCTCCCTGGGACAATGGGTGCAGCATGGAACTCCTGCAGGGTTCCTGTTCCCCTTGCCTGGGCAGGTACAGTAACACCATTGTGGTTAGCATGGCGTTAAGCCACAGGATGCTTCCTGTGAATGGGAGCACCAAAGGGAAACACCGAGGGTATGTGGGAGAGGGATGGAGGGATGGCCACACCCTGAGCTTAGTCCTGTTGAGTGGAGGGGTGGCAAGCAGGCGGGATGCTCCTGCTGCAGGATCCTTGGCACTGCAGAGGAGGGACACCAAAGGTGCAGGTGGCGCAGGCCGTCCCTGTGCTGGCAGGGGAGGTGAGGAGAAGCACAAGCAGGAAACCCATTTCCTTCTCCCTGGCAGAGGAGCGAGCAGACTGCGGGTGCTCGCACTGGAGGCTCCCACCCAGGCCCCAGTGCCAGGGTGCCTGCAGCATCAGCCTCCTTCTCCAAGGAGAGCGCTGGGCATGTAGAGCCACTTTTAGGGGAGCCCCTGTGCAGACCACAGCGGGGGCCTTTGCTTTCTCAGCTCGGATGGATATGAGCTCACCTCCACAAGCTCCCAGCTGCAAAGGCAACCGGCTGGTCTGTGGCTGAGCAGCCGGTGACCTGGTGCCAGCCATGACTGCGCGGGGCCAGACGTGTCCCACCAAAACATGCAAGCACAGCTCTTCCTTCCCTGGGTCTTCCAACTGTCACTCCTCCTCTGCCCCATGTAATCTCCACTCATTTTTATACCCTTTCCTCAATTTTTATCTTCCCTGTAAACAGTTTCCCCCCTATGCCAGACTGTTTTCTTCCTCTAGACCCTTCCTTTTGTTTTCCGAGACATTTAGGGGTTTCTAATTATTTTCCTCATTAACAGATTTCCACCCCCCCTCCTTTTTTTTCCTCCTTCGTGTATTTTTCAGCCCCGGGTTCTCACACCTCTTCTCCCCTCCCAGCCTTCCGGGGAGGGGGCTGGAGCATACATCCCACTTGCCTTCCAAATGTTGACAAGCCTGTTTTGGAGGATGAGTGACTGGCAGACAAACACCAGCCTCAAATACTCCGAATGCTCTCTTACTAATAGCTTTATTCTTGTCAACACAGCAGGCAAAATAACCCCCAAAAAGGAGAGGCCATATTTTTAGCCAATCAGCCTCTAAAAATCAGCTTTGCGCCCAGCCATCTGCCTCACTCCCTGGACTCATGTTCCCCAACAGATATCCAGAGGGCTGCTTTATTGTGACCTGGTAGGGATGAGCAATTAGACATTTGGAAGCATGCATTTCCTTCAGACACCTCATATCGCTGCATAGCTGGGGCTCTGATGCTGTCGTTGTGTAAGAAGGCAGGAGATGCTGACCTAGGACTTCTGCTCCAGGCTTGGTCCCATGGCTTGGGCCTGGTATGAAGGAACCATGCGGAGTGAAATTTGAAGCCCACCAAAAATAAGGAATTGCCAACAGCACCAGGCTTTCCCCACCAACTGCAGTCACCCCCAAATCCAAATCCCCATTATTTCAGTACATCCTGAAGGAGTTAAAACTGGGAACAGCTTAGGGAAGATAAACAAGGATGTTTCTGTGCTAGCCTCCCGTGTGTGTGACCTCGCCTTCCTCCTCTCCTGTTGGCCTTAGGACAAGCCAGATTACGGAGTGATCCCTTCTGAACAGTCTTTGGTTTGTTAAGCTTATAAGCAACAGCAAGGGTGGACTCCATCACAGGATGGATGAGGCTTAGGAAGGCAGGCTGGGATTTCCCTGGGAAGTGCCGAGGTAGCAAGGCGAGTGGTTGTGCGGTGGGTCCTCCCAGCAGGTCCTCATCCAACCGGATCACTCTGGTCTCCTGTTCCTCACCAAGGCCACAATCGCCTTCAGAAAGCAAGCTCCTCGTGGGACGTTAGAGTGGATGAGGAGGGGGATCTTCCGTAGCCCCAGCACAGGTGAGAAGGCTGAGCAGTGTCCCTTCAGCCAGGCACCCCACGCTCCCTGCCCTCACACCAACCATGCTCCAAGCTGCACTTGGACACTCGGCCAAAAGGATAACGTGTGAGCTGTGCTGTGGTCTGTCTCCTCGCAGCACTTGGTGTCAACACATCCTTCACTTGAGCGATGTGGGATCGCAGGCAGCATGCTCGGCAAGGGCTTTGTGCCCGCTGCTCCTTTAGGCTGGAAAGAAGCCAGGGAAGAGGTGGGGGTTGGTCTCTTCACCCAAGTGACAGGTGACAGGATGAGGGTGAATGGACTCAAGCTGTGCCAGGACAGGGTCAGATCAGAAATTAGGAAAAGATCCTTCCCCAAAGGGCTGTCGGGCACTGGGACAGGCTGCCCAGGGAGGGGTGAGAGTCACTGCCCCTAGGTGTATTTGATAGATGGGTAGATGAGGTGCTCAGGGGTATGGTTTAATAGAGGATGGGTGTGGTTGGACTTGATGATCTCAAAGGTCTTTTCCAACCTAGGGCTTCTGTGTCATTCTGTGTTCATCGGGGGGACAGGGAGGGGGACTGGTTTGTGCTGGCCTGTTTGGGATTTTTCCCCTCCACTCCCTCAGCAGGGACACACACCAAAAAGATATTTCACAAAGGACTTTTGCAGTGGCAGCACCAGGGGCTGCTGTGTTAGAAGAGCTCTCTGCATTAGTTCATGGCGCAGCAGCTCTGAAGCTGTTATTGGGATGCAGATGGGGAGGTACACCTTTTATTGTATGGGTTACCACTGAAGGTACAGGGCGGGGGGGCAGAGGGAGACTGGTAGTTTAGGAAAGCAAAGAGAGATGCCAGAAGTGAATGATTCTGTACCTGATCTCAGTAATGAGGGATGCCATCATAAATTAACAAGCAGCTGTATGAACAGCACCACATAAGCTGTGGTGCTGGGTGCAGAGTGAGTGTGCAGCGGGCTGCTCAGTGCCCACGCTGTTTTCCTTGGCTTTCAGGCTGAGGGGATGTTTTCCCTCCTGCAGTCTGGTCCTGCGTTCCCATTCGTGCTCGGGGTAGTAGTGCTGGAAAGGTACAACTCCAAAGGAGACATGGCTCAAACATACTGGTGAGGAGCTGCAAGGGCTGAGCAAGGTGGCATCAGAAACGGTGCTGGAAAACAGCTTGGAACAGGGGATGAGGGGAAACCGGTAACAAATATGGAGATGTTGCATTTAAGAGGGTGAAACAAGACTGTCCCAGAGCTGCACCTTTCCTCTACCTTCTTCACCCAAGTTAAGCCAGGTTCTTACATCAGCATACTGCACCAAGCGGAGTTGTGCTGTAGAGCCAGGGACACAGGACAGGGGACGTGCCCTTGCTGGCTGCAGGAACTGTGGCATTCCCACTCTGAAATTCCCCCATCCGCTGTGCAGGCATGGAGCAGGGCAGACATCCTTCCCCAAGCTTTAAGATGCCACAGCTTCTTGGTTCGGGAGGAGGATGGCAAACTGTGTCTCCTGGGTACAGAATGCTGGGAAGGGCTTTGCTCTCCAAACAGAGAGGCATCTTCTCCACTAGTGGGGCTTTTTCTGTTCCTTCAGCAGTCCATTCAGCTGGTTGTGGAAGCTCCAGCCCAGCTGCGGGCTTTAGGACATGGTTTTAGGACAAGACCTGTCAGGAGGAATGAGGCATTTTGACGGCACGTGGCTTATGCTGTGCCTGTCACATGTGCAGAGGAGAGGCGATGTTTGCCTTTGTGCCCGCTGTCCTTTCTGTAGCCGGAAAAAGCAAGAGCCAGCGTGGTGTTTTCCTTCGGCCGCTCGGTGTCGAATGTACCAATAATAGCACAGTCACATAGTCAGGGTTTGGGGGAAGGGACTGTGTCTCCTTCTCAAGGGACGAGGTCAGAGCACGCTGGGGACAGTGCTGCTACTCACGTCATGAACAGAAAGTGACGGTCCTCAGCAAGTTTCTCCAGTGGCCTTTGCTCTTGGCATGAAGCTTTGGTATCTGCCATATGAGTCAAGGTGAAAGCGGGTCAGAATTCCTATGCAAAACTTCTTCTAGTTTAAGAGGAAAGGTTGGAACAAGTTTCTTCAGCCTTCAGAATGGTGGGGTGAGTGACATCATCAAGATTCACAGAATGGCCAGGGCTGGAAGGGACCTTAAATATCACCAAGTCCCACCCCCCTGGCATGGGCAGGGACACCTCTCACCAGATCAGGTTGCTCAAGGCCCCATCCAACCCGGCCTTGAAAACCTCCAGAGAGGGGACATCCACCACCTCCCTGGGCACCCTGTGCCAGGGTCTCACCACCCTCATAGTGAAGAATTTCTTCCTAATATCTAATCTAACTCTACCCCCTTAGAAGGGGAGGTAGATTCAAGCGCCCCATTGCTCTTGAAGCTTGCAATGAACAAATGCCAGAGCCCCACAGCTGCCCACAAGGTCCTATCTCATGAGACACTCATCCTGTTTGCAGCACTTGGTGAGGATGGGACACATTGTCCAGACTAGTAAAGGAAAAGAAGTGGTACAGGAGGGTGTTGCATGAGGCCAAGGTCTCTGCTAAACCTTGACCATGCTGCAGACCTCTGCTGAAGGACAGCCAGGTTCAGCAGAGCTGGGAACCCCAGGTCGAGTGTGGGTGGGAGTAACCATGAGTGCTCTGAAGCCCAGTGATGGAAAGTCACCCACACAGATGTTTTTCCCACCATTCTGTGGTGGATTTTTACTCATCACAGGTTTTGGGGGATTTTTTCTAGCTTTCACCCCCATTTTCTCTCCATTCCCCATCTGTTCACTCCCCCTGTTGTTTTCCTGAGCATTTTCGAAGCCTGCTGCAAATCCATCAGCCCTCAAGTTCTTGTTGAACTTCTGAACCCACCCCGTTGGAGCGGGTGCTAAATCAGGCAGGACAAGTCAAGCCAGCTCTAATTCTGATGACAGCAATTGTGCTTTTGGAAAATAATTGACAAACATTCTGCATTTAGACAAAGCTTGTCTAGGGGAGCGAGAATGCTTATATTCTCCAGCTCTGGTCTGCAGAGCACCAGCGTTTGAGTAGGACATTTTAATAACATCCTTCATGGACAAGTGTTTTGCTTGGAACCCTTTTTTCCTCCCTCTGCTCAGACAATTGTCAGCGAAGGGACTCACAGGGAACAAAATGGAATTAAATCTATTCAGAAAATTAGAACAATCTGCATGTCTTTCTCTCGGCGCTGGATTCATTACTAGTGGGGCTATAATCTGCATTTTTCCTGCCCGCAGCACACTCCCACTCTTACCTCTCCACAAGGATGCTGCTGTTCGCAGATAAACAGGTCCTCCCTGAATGGATTATAGCTGTCAGCCCAAGGCAGCCTGGTGACAAGGGAAAAACAAACAAAAGCATTCTCAGGGCTTTGGGAACAAACCAGAAACCCTCATGAATTTTAGTTGAGTTCCTATCCAGCCCTTACCAGTCCCTTTGCTGAGACTGGGAAGTTTGGGTGGTGAGGATGTGGCGTCTTTCCAGCGCCCAGCTGGCAGCTCAGGGAGCTGGAGTTCCCACAGCCGCTCCTCCAACCTGCCCCGGTTGAACTCCTTTCAGATGCTTTTACGATGCAGTTCCTTCTGCTGCTGCAGGTTTGTGAAACTCTTGAGTTCCTGGTTGGCCAAAGTGATGGAAGGAAGGACCCAAACTGCCAAAAGCAATGGCCAAAGGGATCAGGTCAGTGAGGGGTGACACCAAACTGAGGCTGGTGTTGGCATTCACACTCTGAGGAAAGGAGAGCAAGGAAAGTATCTGTGTCCAGTTCTGAGCTGCCTGGTGCAAAAAAGACAGGGATCTCCTGGAGAGAGTCCAGCAGAGGGCTGTGAAGATGATGAAGGACCTGGAGCATCTCCCCTAAGAGGAAAGGCTGAGTAAGCTGGGGTTGTTCAGCCTTGAGAAAAGAAGCCTGAGAGGGGATCTGATCAATGGTTATCAATATCTGAAGGGTGGGACACAGGGGGAAATGGCCAGCCTCTTCTCAGTGGTCTGTGGCGACAGGACAAAGGGCTATGGCCTCAAGTTGGAGCACAGGAAGTTCTGCACCAATATGGGGAAGAACTTCTTCCTGGTGAGGGTGAGGGAGCCCTGGGACAGGCTGCCCAGGGGGGTGTGGAGTCTTCTTCTCTGGAGATATTCCAGACCCGTCTGGACGCCGACCTGTGTGACCTGTCCTAGGGACCCTGCTTTGGCAGGGAGGGGTTGGACTTGATGGTCTCTAGAGGTTCCTTCAACCCCTACAGTTCTCTGTGAAATGAGGGGCAGCTGAAAGGAAAATAAGCAGTATGTGTGTTGAGACTCATCAGGGGAGAAGGGAGATGATGTGAATTGAGCAGCCAGGACATCATGTTGGGTTTGAGGGGGAGCAGACCCTTGAGACGGGGCTCTATGTGTCCCCCTCAGCCCCTGCTGGAGGGTCTGTCTGCCTCTGCCATCGCTGCTGCTACTGGTGCATCTTCGCATTCCAGCTTTTCATACAGCTCCCTTCTTTTGATTTCTCCTGCTCAGTCCTTGCGTGCTGCTGGAGCCAGGAGCTCTGCTTTTAGCAGTAATCAGCTCACCAGTGCTTTTATCAGCCCACTGTTCCTGTAATTTACCATGGTTTAGAGCGATAACGAGGATTTGGGTATGTAAAGAAACCCTAAAGTACATACACATGGAAATCAACCCAGGGGAGCGCAGCTCCAGCCTTGGGCATTAATGCCTGCGGATGGGCGAGGAGTGTGGAGCACAGGAAGCAGAACAGGGCAGACAAAAGCCACACATAATCTTCCAGGGCTGGGAAATGCTGTTTATCTTATTTGTTTAAATGACTGGAGAACAGAAAGCTTTCCTTTCCTCTCTTGCTCTGTAGCTGGGGTTCGGTTTAGTCTCTGCTGTGCGTGACTTTGGCAAGGAAACCATCCTGCACTGGCCTGATGTGTGACTGGGAGGTGGCCTGGAGACTCCAGGAACCGTGGGCATGAGTCCATCGCCCCACCACAGAAACCAAAATCGAATGACTCCTTCTGGCGTTATTCCGCCTGAAGATCCACAAATAATCAAAAAACACCAACAAAAGCCAAGGGGAGGGGAAGTTATTTAAGATTAATGTTCTTTTGGGGGAAAAAAATGTGAAATGCTTCCTTGGCAGTGATAGCTTCTAGCAGCAGCCATCAGCTGTGGTCGCAAATAATCCAGGCGTGGGTATGTGCCTGCTTCGAGTGGACCGTGCGTGTGAGCGCAGGTGGAAGCTCGTTGGTTTGCTCCCAGGCTGTGTCGCAGTGCAAATCGTGTGTTGCGTTCTGGGTGCTCAATTAGTGCTCCCATCGATAACTTCAGAAGCCTCCTTGTAAGGCCGCAAAGGGAGGGGGAGATACATCAGGGCTCTTGCTTCTGCTGGCAGCACTGGCACCAAAAATATCTGGGTGAGTGACATTCAGGGAGCTGTATTGGAGTTCGTCGGTAGATCCGTTTTGGCTGGACAGCGTGAAGTAGTTCTAATGTGAAATGTGTCACACTGTGGATTATTATTCCTGGAGAAGAGGTGAAAGCATCGCTGCCCGGAGCCTTCAGAGGGAGGGTTTAGGTGTGAAGAGGAGGGAGCGCTCCTGCACCGTGTCCATGGTGTTCTGGGGGTTTGGGGTCCCCAAGAAGAGGTTCCGGTGAAGAGACTTCGCTAGCACTGTGGCTTGGTCCCCAGAGGGCCTGTGGGGGCCATGTCAGCACATGCTGCCTCGCAGAAGGTCCCCTGGGGCCAAGACACCATGGGAAGAGAGCAGCCATGCCCCAGCCGAACCGGGTCCTTGGCAATGCTTACACAGCATTCTTCCTGGGGAACCCCCAGTGCAATCATCAGGCTCCTTCCCATCATGCCCATTCCCTTGCCTCTTTCGCAGGCTCCTGTTCTGGCTTTAGCTGGGATAAATGTGAGCCCTGGCTCCTGTTCCCAGACGGAGGCAATCCTGCCCAAGCTAGGATGGAGTCATCCGCCCAGCCTGCCTTGCCCAGCCCTGCCTGCTCCCTGACAGGGCAGCCACTTAGCGTGAGTTATTGCATTTAACGTTATCAATTGATTGGGTAATGAGCTGCTCGTTTGCCTTAGGTTACTCGGCACTGTGGCCTCTGCTAATAGATTAGGTGCTGCTTTTTTATCACACATTTCCCTGTAGCATGGGCTGTAAATCTGTTACGCAGATGTTAGCACGCTGCAGTCACCACAGGTTAAAGGGGACATGGGCAGTGCTATTCAATGCTACCTCAACACTCCCTTAGTCCAGATAATCTTTCTATTGGTTTTCTTTTCTTGCCCCCAATATCGCCCAAATGGTAGGGGTGCTCCCCAGACCTCAGGGTAGCAAAGCTGGGGGCTGGTCTCGGTGGCACTGTTGGGGAGAGCCGGGCCAGCATGTCTATGCTATTGGAGTCTCCTTCTCTGAAGACATTCAAACATACCTGGATTCATTCCTGTGGGATTTAGTCTGGGTGACTCTGCTCTGGCAAGGGGGGTTGGACTAGATGAGCTTTCGAGGTCCCTTCCAACACCTAACACTCTGCGATTCTCTTTGGAAAACTCAAAAGCTTTGAGAAACTAATGAGATGTCCAAAGTTTCACAGATACTTTCTGGAAAAACATAAGCCTACCCTGGCACATCATCCGAATGCCAGCAGCGCACCCACTGCGTGGGTGGGGAGGGAGGCAGAGTGGGCCCCGCTAATTAAACCTCAGCCTCCATGAATCCAATCAAACCTCTCCAGAAGGCAGGAATGTTTTCCTGCCTTAAACTCTGTGATGATCAGATGTGGAGTAAATTTATTACGAGGCAGATTTACCGACTCTGGCTGGGTGCTTGATAATGCGGTTCCAACAGCCGCTTTGAACTGCAGGGCGATGTCGGCTCTGATGCTCCAGGGAAAGGCTTACAGGCATGTGCAAATTAAATCAGTACGGGATTTCTCAGTTGAGGATGAGGACATGGGGGGATGACAAAGACCAATGAAAGCCATAGGAGGAATGTGCTCATTTCTGAGCTCTTTGTCCCAGTGTACTGCAAAGGTACATTTATACCAGTGCCTAAGCGCAGTTCTGCTCTGTGTGCACCCAGGAAGGCAGCGGTGCCGATCCCAAACCAGATCCTGGCAGCGCCACGCTGGTGTCACTGCATTCTGCTGGAGAAACTGGCTGCCGCTGGCCTGGCCAGGTGCAGCCTCTGCTGGGTAAAAACCCAGCTGGGCAGCCAGGCCGAAACGCTGTGATGAATGGAGCGTGAGGCCAGGCTCGAGCAGCATTCCCCAGAGCTCCAGCCTGCTCAGTGTCCCAGTGACCTGGATGAAGGGATCAAATGATCCCTCAGGAAGTTTGTGGAGATGCTGAGCTGGGAGGAAGCGTGGATCTGCCTGAGGATGGGGAGGCTCCTCAGAGGGACCTGGGCAGCTGGATCCATGCGCTGAGACCAACGGGGTGAGGTTCAGCAAGGCCAAGGGCAGAGCCCTGTGCTTGGGACATAACAACCCCTGGCAGGGCGACAGGCTGAGGGCAGAGCGGCTGGAGAGCTGCTGACAGAGAAGGACCTGGGGGTGCTGGGTGACTGTGACTGAATGTGAGCCGGCAGCGTGCCAGGGTGGCCAAGAAGGCAAACGGCATCCTGGCTTGTGTCAGACCCAGTGTGGCCAGTAGGTCCAGGGCAGGGATTGTGCCCCTGTGCTCGACATTGATGAGGCCACATCTCAAGTGCTGGGTTCAGGGTTGGGCCCCTCACTACAAGAAAGACATCGAGTTCCTGGAGCATGCCCAGAGAAGGGCAACAGAGCTGGGGAAGGGGCTGGAGAGCAAACCAACCAAGGAGCGGCTGAGGGACCTGGGTGTGTTCAGCCTGGAGAAGAGGAGGCTGAGAGGAGACTTTATCACCACCTACAATGACCTGACAGAAGGGTGTAGGGAGGTGGGGGTTGGTCTCTTCATCATCCAAGGGACATGTGACAGGACAAGGGGGAATTGGCTCAAGCTGTGCAAGAGCAGGGTCAGATCAGACATTAAGGAAAGATGCTTCCCCAAAGGGCTGGTAGGCACTGGGACAGGCTGCCCAGGGAGGGGAGGAGTCACCACCCCTGAGTGTATTTAACAGACGGGCAGACGAGGTGCTCAGGGATGTGGGTTAGTAGAGGACAGGTACAGTTGGGCTGGATGATCTCAAAGGTCTTTTCCAACCTAGGGATTCTGGGATTCTGTCTGGTGAACACCCGGAGCAGAGCAAGAGCCAAGGGTGGTGTGGAAGGGGTGCCAGACATCCCCTAAGTCTTGCTTCCCAGCAGCATCCACATCACTTCTCGGTAGCACAGCACTCTGGGGACTCCCCTTAACAGATCATGGGCCTGCAAGAAGAGCTTAAGTGCCAACCTGGCTCTAAGCCAGGCTTTCAGGTGCAAGTGAGCATCCTGAGGATGCTCGAGATCTTCAAGTCCTTTCTCAAACAGTGTCGTGATGGAATACCTTGGGGAAAAAACAGGCAAAAATAATTCCTTTCTCCTTCTTGGGGCAGAGGTAGGTGGGAGATGGAACCAGGGCAGGGCCTTGGGCCCTCACATGGATACGGTGCCCTGACAGGAGCGTCTGCTGAGTTGGAGCAGTCAAGGACTTGTCCCCCGCTGCTGTTTTCTAAACATCAGCTGCGTTTCAGGACCCCCGAAGGGTTAACACTGTTTGACTGAGTCTGGTGGCAGGTGGCAGGGAAAAGCCGTGCATTTGTCTTCCCTTCAGATAACCTGTTCTCTGAGCACAAGCGTAGAAGTTATGATTTAAATATATCCAAATGCATGTAATTAATCACAAGTGCAACATACCTCCTTCCCGCTGCGAAACCTTATTAGCAGTGTGGGTGGAATCCTAAAATACCGTATATGCCACGTTTCAGCTCAAAAACGCTGCAGCTCAGAAAGCCTCTGCGCAGCCAGCACACCCGAGCAAGAGTTCAGAGCTGGGACCTGGTGTTACTGGGCACAAGGTTTCACCACCTCCTGCCTCTGCTCCTTCTGAGCTCTGCTCCATCTGAGCCACTGCTCCATCCGAGCCACTGCTCCATCCCAGTTGTGCTCTATCCAAGCAATGCTCCTTCTGAGCTGCTGCTCCAACCCAGTTGTGCTCTATCTGAGCTCTGCTCCTTCTGAGCTCTGCTCCATCCTATCCGCTGCTCCATCCCAGCTCTGCTCCATCCAAGCTCTGCTTTATCCAGCCACATCTCAGCTATGAGCTGAAATTTCCCCGAGGCTCTGGGAAGTGCAGAAACTTGGCAGCCCCAGAGCAAGAAACACCCAGTTAGGAAGGGGAAGGTTGGTGGATGAAAAGACGGCGGATGTGCCGCTGTTCCTCTGCCCAGAACCTTCATCTCATCTGCACCAGACCTCCTTGTTTTGATTGCAAGATCCTCCAGCAGCAGAGGATCCATTGCAGACTTCAGGGACTTTTTTTCCCCAGCAGCCAGATACTGTCCCTGGGATCACGATCCAGGGGGTGTGGTGCTTGGTTATATCCTCTGGCTTCTGAGCCAGGAGCACCAGAACTCCAGAGAGCTGGGAGCTGATGACAGTGGAGGCTCATGTCAGCTTGGTGGCACACCCAGGGGCTGGAGGGAAGTGCATTGCTCCAAGGTGCAGCCCCAGAGCTGTAGCCACACCAGGGAAGATGGACAGGACACGAGGAACCGTGTCATCACTCTTTCCAGAATTGTTTCCTTCTCAGCTTAACATGTTAAAGCATCAAAAGAACTGGGGAAAAAAACAAAACCCCAACCCATCTGCTACCAGAGCTAATCAAACACATCCATTACCGCTTTGAAAAGACAGTTGTTGCTAGATTTGATAGCCCAAAAAAACCAAAGCCGCTTTAAAGCATCCCTTTGATTTTTGCTGAGTGGTTTCATGACAGCACACGATTCCCAACAAGAGGCAGTACAGATAGGACACACAGAAGAACACTGCTCAAGACACAGGAGAAGCAACTCTGCATCCCAGTGGCTATGGGCAGAATTTGGGGGGGGAATGACACATACAAGGAAGATGTGGAATTGTGGGAGAGGGTTCAGAGGAGGCCACGAAGACCATCAGAGGGCTGGAGCACCTCCCCTACGGAGAGAGGCTGAGGGAGCTGGGCTTGTTCAACCTGGAGGAGAGAAGGCTGCGGGGGGACCTCATCACAGCCTTCCTGTCCCTGATGGGAGCAGAGAAACAGGAGGGAATCGGCTTTTTAAAAGGGCAGACACTGGCAGGACAAGGGGGATGGAGTGAAGCTGATGGAGAGAAGGGTTAGATGAGATATTGGAGGAATTTCTTTACAGAGAGTGGTGAGGTGCTGGAATAGGCTGCACAGAAAGAGGGTGGTTGCCCCATCCCTGGGAGTGTTCAAGGCCCAGGTTGGCTGGGGCCCTGGGCAACCTTGTGTAGCTCCAGGCCTGGAGGTTGGTGGCCCTGCCTGTAGCAGGGGGTTGGAGCTCTCTGATCCTTGGGGTCCCTTCCAACCCAGAGCTTTCTATACTCTATGGGAGGATGACTTTGGAAGCCAGGTTTCCTCTGTTGTCCCCAGAATATTTGGTTCTGGAGAGCAATGTCTGAAAAGGTTTTGAAAGGCAAAGTCACCTTCCAGCTATCAAAACACTTCAGATGAGGCAGATGGGAAACCAAAAATATGATTTAGGTTTGGGCAGTAAAACTGGCATTGAACCCGTTTGCCTCATTTTTCAGGCTTTGATGATAGTTAATGACAGCTTACAGAAGTTGTAAGTGATCTAAAAAAGCCATAAAAAGCTGCTTTGTGTCCTTGTCCAGGGGATGAATTTAACAAAACCATTAACGGGGCTTTAAAACACTGTTTTGACTTTCTAGAACCAGCTGCGGGATGATCCAGCTGCAGTTGGATCCCCCTTGCATCTAAGAGAACATTTAAGAGGATTAATCCCAATAATTTTAATTCAACAAAATGACCTTATGTAACGTTACCGAGGAATTAATGAGAATTCTCTCATGTGGGTCATCACCGGCCCGGTGGATTTTGGGGGGTTTTTGTTGGGTTTTTGGGTGGGTTTTGTTTTCTTTTCCTCAGGGGATCGCATTGGGTTCAGGCAGAGCGTGGGCAAAGTACATTGACTGCGTAGCACGTCGAGTGGGACCGGGAGAGAAGTCGCTCAGCGCAGGAACCCCTTTTCTTGGGTTAATAATCGCTGAATGATTATTATTTATTATTCATTATGATTCTTTGGGAGCGCACAGAGAAGAATGCAGCTGTCAGCCTCCACTGATGCTGTTCAAAACCCTTTTGGCTCCGAGGCTTCTTCCACGGTAGAAATGCAATCTCATGGAACACAGAGGCTGCTGCTGGAATTGGTGCAGTCCAGCTGCCTGATCCGAATTGGGAAGAATCCCGACCTAATTGGGTTTTGACTGCATTTCTTCGCAGTCCTTTTGGAGCTGAGCAGGATGTGTATTCCAGCTGATTAAGAGCATGTCGGGTGTTCAAGGTTTGCTCTTGATACCCCCCAGGAGAGGGCACGTTATCAAAGTTACACAACCACAAGTTTTACTAAAAGTGAACTATGCCAAGGGCCCGACATGGTATAAAACCCTGTCTCTACTCCGTGTGGGATGGGGGGATTGGTCTTGCTTCCCATCGGGGCAGAGCCACCTTTTGGGAGCAGCAGCAGCTGATTTGGGGCAGTGAGGAGGAATATTGTATTGCTCCCCCCCAACCCGCCAATCCCAACTACCTCTATCCCTGTGGCTCCATCTCCTCTCTCCGTGCTTCAGGGGAAGGCTCTGAGGTTTGGGTTTGATACTGAACCAGCATTGGGAAGGGGATGGAGGGGCCGGTCCTCAGCGTGTGTTCATTTGTGCATGCCTCAGCATGCGTGCATCAGTGTGTGCCCATCAGTGTGCCATGCATCAGCACGTGTGCATCAGAGTGTGTATCAGTGTGCATCAGCATGTGTACATCAGTGTGTGCCCATGAGTGTGTGTGCATCAGTGTGTGCCCATCAGTGTGTGTGCATCACTGTGCATCAGCATGCTGTGCATCAGTGTGCATCAGTGCGTGTGCATCAGTGTGTGTATCAGTGTGGTGTATCTGTGTGTCCATCAGCATGTGTGCATCAGTGTGTGCGTCACTGCACGTGCATGAGCATGCGTGCTTCAGTGTGCATCAGTGTGTGTGCATCAGTGTGCATGCGTCACTGTATGCGTAACTGTGTGTACCGTGGTGTGCATGCATCAGTGCACGTGCATCACTGCGTGTGCATCAACGTGCATCTGTGTGTGCATCAGCATGTGTGCATCAGCGTGTGTCAGCGCGTGTGCATCAGTGTGTGTGCATCAGTGAGTGCATCAGTGTGCGTGCACCAGGGAGCCTGACCTTGGGGCCAGGAGATCATCTGCATGCTCGTTAGCACCAGGATGTCTGCAGGAATGTCTGCCTATTGGTGACTCGGTGGGTGACCCATGGATCCAGCTGCTCTGTGGACCCCACAGGTCTGGCTGATTCTGGTGACCCATAGGTCCAACTGACAACTCTGGCCGGGCTTGGTGCGCTCGTACCTGCCCTCCCAGGGAAGCGGCAGGACACTTTCCTGGCTGCCTGCCGTGACACCGCAGAGGGGGACCGCTGCTCTTCTGATTTCTGCAGCAGAACGTTCAGGCTCTTAAACTTGTTTTATACACACACTTAAACTCAGAGTATCTCACTCTGCTGCTTCCCGATGGAAAAGGCAAACACTGAGGCAGTGCTGACAAAGCCCAACCCAGACACCCTCCCACCCCTGTATAGACAAGGACTCGCAGCACGGGTAATCATCTCTGGGCTACAAAAGAGGGGTTCGCTCCTCAACAGCCCCAAGCCAAAAAGAAGTGTCAGGTGTAGAACTCAATTAAAAAGTAACAATGATTAAGCAAAGACTTAAGAGGTGCTTCCCAAAAAGCCACGGGGCTGCGGGGACACAGCGCCACGCCGAGAGTTTTCTTTAAGGCACGTCTTTCTGGTTTGGGGCTGGATTAAGCTGGAGACGAGAAATATTCCACATCTATTTCCTATGCAATGGAAAACAAGCTGGAATCAGAGGTTTTCAGGGAGCTTTAGAGCCTCGGGACAGCAGGAATGCTTCTGCCCTCTCCACATCCACAGATCTTTTGCAATGGATTTGAATAAGCTCAACCATTTCCAGGACTGTGGATTCTGGCAACATTTCAGTCGCTTAATGGATTTGCTTATTTTTTACCTTAACACGACCCAGCCGGTCAGTCAGAAGAACAGCTTTGCCTGCAAGAAATACTCTGGTAGTAAGAATTCAGTTTTCAGTGACCCAAAGGTATTTCCTCCAGAACGGAGATTCCCTCCTCCCTGCCCCCTGCCACCGCCTGGGAGTTCATCCCAGGGCTCCATCAGTATTTCTTGGGACTGGTGTTAAAAATCCCAGGTTGAAACAAAACTTATGCTCATTAAAATGAGCTGAGTTTGGAGTTTTTAGGTGGCAAAAAGCAAGCGTGTAGGCAAACAGGCATCTTAATCTCCGTCTCAGGGAATTTTCTTGTGGGAATGGGATGTACAAGGTGCCAGAGCAGAAGAAGGATGAGAGTTCTGGGAGGGTTTCAGCCTGTCGCGGAGGTCTGAGCCGTGCCGTCATGTCTTTGAAACACAAGGTCGCAGGCATCTGCGTTGATTTAGTTTAACATAATTCGGGTGTTTTTAACCACGTTACAGGCTATTAAACAAGTGAGAAGAGAATTTTCCGTGTGTGATCTGCCTCGGATCAGTCTATAGATAAACAGAGAGGTTTATGGGTTATAAACTCATATGGATGGATGGGAGGTATGGATGGGAAGGGGGAAGGGAAGGGAAGGG
>VZTU01029617.1:46894-135076 GCA_013400835.1 Zapornia atra
GGGAAGGGGAAGGGGAAGGGGAAGGGGAAGGGCATCCTTCCAGCACAAGAAGGGCAAGTTTGATGTCCTCAGACCAGCCGCGTTTAGGCAGCCTCTTACAACAAGGGGTATAAGAGGTAGTACCTCTTACTACATGCTTACAGGCTCTGCCAGCGCCATCTCAGAATGCTTCTCCTTGAGAGCTCTCAGAGGGCAGGTGAGGTACCAGAAGGCAGGAAAAAAATGTAAACATGGTGTCTATCTCTAAATATAGAGGGAGAAAAGAGGAGTAAGAATTATAGACCAGTCATCTTCTAGAAGGTTTCAAGAGAATTGAACTATCAATCAAATAATTTGCAAGCACCTAGGAGATAAAAAGGGGGATGAGTGACATCCGGCATGGATTATGCAGAAACGAGGCACTCTGAACTCATCTCATTTGATTGCTAAGCAGAAGGAGGGGAGTAGTTGGTGCTGTATCTAGATTTTGGGAAGGGTTTGACATGGACCCACTTGACTTTCACAAAGTGACCTGGAAAAAGCCACTCTAAGTAAAACTGCTTCTGACCTTGCACAGAAATGGCTGAGTAGCACAACTCGTCCCCAAAGAGTCCTGTTCCCAGTGGTGCATGGCCAGCACGGAGGCCCCTGTTGTCACCCAGGACTCTGCAGGGTCTGGCAGGGGTTGATTTTCTTCAAGATTTCCTTCAGTGACCTAGATGAAAATACGTAATTACCCACAGTGGTGATGTGGGGCTGGGAGAGGTAGAGGATAAGCCTTGGAGCTTAAAATGATCGTGGCAGGTTAGAGAAGTGAGGACTGAGTCTAGTCTACCTTAGACCAAGTCTACTGCCTACTCTAGAGCAGGAGTCTGCTCTTCAGTTTGGATGAAGGATCAGCACCCTCCCGGAGGGACCATGGGGACTTGGATCAGCCCCGGCTGGGGTCCAGCCCTGCCATGCTGGAGCCGTGGTCCGTTACAAGGGCTGAGGCAGCACGTGGTGACGTACGGCTGGGTTGGCTTTGCCTCTGTAACGCATTTGTTCTGCGGCGCAAGGCTGAAGGCACACAAGCACTTTATCGAACGGAAGCCAAGGCAAGCTGCTTGCAGAATGCACCCCGTGTTTCCCAGCATTCCCTTCTGTTGGCAGTTAAGCAGTAATTGCTGAGGCATTGGGCACCTCTCCAGGATTAATGACTTGCTGGGAGGGGTGGGTGGCAGAAGATTGGAACCATTTTTCCCCATCAAATACCTGTCTGTTAATGCCTGACCACCCAGTGCACGGATGTACGGGGCTTGCTGGGAGCAGTGGAGGGATGGGGAGCGGGCACGGACAGGGGCATCAGGCAGTGCTGCAGTCATGTCTCTCCGTTCCCTTCAGAGCAGGGTGTTTCATTAGTCACTTGGTGAATGAAATGGCTTTTTAATTGCTCAGGATCACTTTTAAAAATTAGAGCATTGTCACCCCCCTACTCCGCCATCCGCAGGGATCCTCTTAAATCCCATCTCTTCTTTTGCCCTGGAGAGACCCAGCTCTGGTGTTCCCTTCACGTTTCCAACACGGGAAAGAGTACGAACTGCTTAGAAAAGAGAGGATTCCTGTTTTCAGTGCTGAAAACCCTCCCTTCCTGTTTGTTTACTCTAGGACTAGCTCTGTACAGCTGCTGAAGGACTAGCCCAGCCTGCTGGAACCTTTCTGGACTTCCCAGCCTTGACACACTGCTCACGGCTATGAGTTCCCATGCGCTTTCCATTTCTAACGGTGCAGTTCACTACGGCATCCAAACCCCGTTAGAATCATGGGATCATACAGTCATAGACTGTGTTAGGTTGGAAGGGACCTTTAGAGGCCACCTAGTACAACCCCCCTGCAGTAAGCAGGGACATCGTCACTGGATCAGGTCACTTGGGGCTCCATCAAGCCCAACCTTGAATATCTCCAGGGATGGGGCCTTCACCACCTCTCTGGGCAACCTGTGCCAGGTTCCTGTTCCTGGTTCTTGTGTCCTGGGACACGCAAGCCAGCTGGAGCCCTCTCCCATAACCATGTCCCTCCCAGGGAAATGGGGCTTTAGATGTCCTCTAGGCAGTAAAGCAAGCACGATAGTGGGTAAGGAGGAAGGTGCGTCCCAGACCAGCACCAATGTTCCCAAAGGACTATGGAAAGAGCTGCCACAGGAGTTCAGCCATCAGATGGCCAGTGCAAGCAAGGGGAGAGATGCTTGCTTAGGAGCCTACTGGACAGTAAGACAGTTTACAGTGTCCTAGCAGGCTTCGGAATGGTGCTCGTCAGCGGGGATTTGCTTGCTCCAATATCAGGTGATGTGCTAGCGGTGCAATTAAGTCACCTGGAGGAACTTCCTACAACAAAACTCCAACACCGGCACCCATGGCGCTGCATTCAGTCGCTGTGGCTGCCTTCTCTGGGAGGTTTCACACAACAGATGGGGTGGAGTTTATCTCCATGCTCTTTCCTGCCCCCTTGAAAAATAATGCTTTGGTGTCTGCTATTTGAACGATGCCAATCTGTTCCTAGGGGGATACTGGGGCGACCTCGTCACTTAATTCTGCCCCTTTGGCACAAGGAGCCCTGCTACTTGATAGAGAGCTTAGTGCCCCAGTGTGTTCAGAAACACGGAGTGAAAACATTGAGCAACAACTTCCCAGTGCAAAGCCAGCGCTGGTTTGACCTCTAGAGAAGACCAAAGCCCTTTCCCATACCACTGTTCAGCCCTCTTTCTGCCCTGTCACATCCCCAGCTGATGCCCCTTCCTCTCCAACCCCCTTCCACATCGCCCTCCTACTTTCCCTTCTCTTGGTTGCCCCAAAACCAACATTTAATCCCCTCTGCCCCAAAATCCAGCCCACCAAAAAGGAAGAGCTCTTTCTGGCCATGCTTTTGCAAACAGCCTGCCTGCCTTCCCGCCAGAGACCCGCTCTGCCATGCCCGTAGCTGGGGTGGAGCCAGTGCTGTACGGTCACCTTGAATCCCAACAGGATTGATGCAGATCCTTGTGCTTTGTGCCAGCTGTAACTTTTTGGGCTTGACAGTGACTTCTGACAAAGAACACATTTCCCCAAAGTTCAGCAACTTCTCTGAGTAACAGTAAATGATCCGTGAGATCCAGTGCTGACACTCCGCTCTGCTGGCTCTCCTCCCTCTCTGTTACTCTGATGTTGCTCCTCCAACCTGGATTTACTCAAAATAAAAGCCATGGAGTAGGAGGTCTGCTATTGCCCGTAACCCTTCATCAACCCAAAACTAGCTGTAGGAGAAGTTTTGACACATCAGCAAGACCAGATTTGCTAAGCCAGGAAAGTTTTCATCCTCCTCTGCACTTCTCAGCCTCAGCGGGACACAGCAGCAGCCCCCTGTGCTGTTCTGATTCCACTTCCTGGGGTTGTGCTTCCTGTGCAGGGGTTTCTGCCTGGTTCCTTGGATCAGTAGCTTAAACATTTCCTGGACACCAGGAATGCAGCACTACCCATCGTTGTCTGCCTCTGCTCGCAGTTGTGGTTTTCCAGGAGTCGGGGCGTTGGAGCAGGTCCGGCGGTGCTCAGGACTTTGGTTTGTGTGGATCTGATTTAGGGAAATAAAACCAAGGAAACAAAGATCCTGCTGCAGGCAGGATGCTGGGTTGGATTGGTGGATTGGTGACCAAAAGACTGTGTGCCATCCAGTGAGATCTGAGGATGAAGAAGGATGGACCTCATCTCAGCTGAGCAGATCATCCTCTCTGCCCATAGTTAAGAGACAGGATCATAACTTCTGTCTTCTCCAGGAAGAATTATTGTCAAACACAATTAGCTCTGCAAATCCTGGCTGTTTGCTAGGCACACCGGGCTTAGTTCTTGAGCTCCTTAGAGATGAAGAAATTACAGGGGTCAGCCTCCTGACCTCAGCGAGGGACGGTGAGACCTCGCTCCATCATGTAGCGAGCTCGGTATTAAACTCTGCAGAGTTTAACAGAGACTAAAGCACAGAGAGCCCAGTGCACGGAGCTGAGCACCACAGGTCTCATTCCCACCCTACTTCCGGAAGGGATAACATAAGGTGGCTCTAGGCGGATGAGCTGCCAGCACTGGTTTCAGAGGCGGGGGCAGGGAAGGAGAGGGGATGGGTTGTGAGTGCTTGGGGTGCTACACAACTAAGTCACCCATGCCAGTGGGCCCATGCGAAGAGGGGAGATGTGACGCTGGTGTCTTTTGTAAGGCACCCCGGGAATTACTAGTGGAAGGACTGGACGGGAACAGGGGGTAGTGGCTTTACCCCTTGTTTCAGGGGTTAAAATCTGATCTGATGGTGATTGGAAGTGTTCAACAGAATTCCTTAGACCTTGAGGGGAATGATAATGTCGTTCTGTGACCAGTAAGTGTGCAGACATGAGGACCCCAGGCTCCGGTGTTCCTGGATCGGTTGGGAGGGGGGTGCTGTATGCGCCAACCCTGCATGAAGCCTTGAGTGAGAGGAAAAAGGACGCTAATTTCAGGCACCGGGCTCAGACACGCTCCTGGTGAACAACCAGAAAGGTTTAAAAGGAAGTGCTGACTGAACTGAGTGCATTGAGCTAGCAGATGTGCTCTTCAGAAGAGCACAGCTCTCTTCTGAATGTCTCCCCCATGGAAATGACATTCTCAAGAGGTTTTTGTCCTTTGCATTTTCTTCAGGATCATCCACGAGGATGGCTTCTCTGGAGAAGACGTGAAGCAGTACAAACCGGTGGTCTACAGCAACACTATACAGTCCCTGGCAGCCATTGTACGTGCCATGGATACCTTGGGCATCGAATACGGTGATAAGGAACGACGGGTAAGTTCAAGTCACCGCGGCTTGGGTAGAGAGAGCTAAGCACCTGGAGACTCCAGAGCACAACCTAGAGGTGTTTGCACAGCCTGAGGTCTTTGGAGGGGGGAAGAAGACTTACACCCCCACCTTGTGCGCCTGTTGTATGTGCACCACTGCGTACGAGATGCAGTGTTTGTATGCCTACACCAGGAAACGCAGCCCTGGGCACCTCTGTGCCACCACGGCTGCAGATCCTCGTGCCTTGGCACTGGCCAAAGGAAAAGGCTGTTGTCCAGGGGTCCGATGGGTTTGGGGGAGTAGCAAAAACGTGTGTGTGTGTGCATGCATGCCAGGTACACAGGCTGCAAGAAGAAGTACCTTGCCACTCATCAGATCCCTGCTGCTCTCCCACAAAGCTTTTAGGATTAACTGGACTTCTGCGGGGCATTTACTTGCCCGTCCCTGTTCGGGTGTAGCCAGGCAGCAGCCTGCCTTGCAGATGAGGGGATGTTTTACTCCCATGGACAGCAGTGCCGTTAGCCCGTGCCTTATCAGCACAACGGCAGCGTGTCTGGCAGCCTCCCCGTGCCATGCACCTCAGCCAGCCTGTCCTTTTACAGTCACTGGTCTGTCCTTACTCCAACCAGCTCCCTATTTTTAAACAGTGGCTCCTCTGTGAGGTGCCCCTGCCAGCCTCCAGCTTTCCTTGTTGCATTTCTGGCTCCGACCGAGCCCATGCTGACAATCTTGCAGCTCGGCAGAATCCAAGACCAACGGTTTGGGGTTGTGGGGTTTTTTGCCTGCTCCCATCCTAGAGAAAGTAAAACTACTTGTTTTCCTTGGGAATAAAATCATTTCAGATTAGAGACCCGGTAAAGGCAAAGTCCGATATGGTGCTGAGTTTATCACGACTATTTTTAGGTAGCTATCAAATGGCAGATGTACAACATACCCCAAACTCCTTATCTGGGGGCTGATAATAAAAGCATTTGCTAGAGGGGATGCCAAAATCCTGCTGCAGTGTTAGGGTATCAAGGGGTACCTTATTTCTTCCAATCACAAAGGGGCATTTTGATTTCTTTGCGTCTAGGGATTTTTCCCACAGGAACTCTAAATCCTGGAGACATTTCCATCCCAACCGTAGAGACGATACCATAATGGAGTTCTTGTGAGCTTGCCGAGAACTAATGCTGATGGCTTTCGAACCGAATACATTAATCTGTTGATTACCCGGTGACTCAGCTCTCAGCAAAGCAACGTATCTTGTCTCAGCTCAAAACCCATGCCTAGGAAAACAGAAACAAATCATTCTCCGTGGCTGAGAAATACTCTGTGGCAGACAGCTTGAAAATGTGGATTTTAATTTTTTATTTTATTTCTTTTTTATGCCTGAACTCCTAATTTGAGGAGGGAAAGTCAGCACCGCTTTAGTAACGGGTGTGGAGGGGGGAAACTGTTATCAGGACGGCCAGGAATGAGGGATGGAGTACTGGGTTGCACTATGTGTTGCATCCCTTTATCTTCCTACGGAAAAGGTGCCAAATATTCTGTGGACCATACAATAACCTGGGCTGGGAAGGACCTCAGGAGGCTTCTAGCCCAACCTCCTCCTCCAGCTGGGTCAGCTCTGCAGTCAAACCAGGTTGCTTGGGGCTTTATCCAGTCAGATCAGAAATCCTCCAAGGGTGGAGATCACAGCCTCTGTGGACAACGGGTCCCCCACTTCACTGACCCCTTGTAGATTGTGAGTTAGATTAAATTCTCCCCAACCTAGTTTCCTCCAAGGTGTTGGAGGAATTACTCCTGCATTACAATAGCATCGTGTTGACTGCGTACAGGCAAGCCTGCAACCAACCGCTGTGAGCTGCAAAGCAGCCAGGGAGGGCTGAGAGTGTCTGTTCCCTCCTTGTAGAGGGGAACAGTATTCCTTCCTCTGGCACCAGATGGAGGGGAAGGAAACCAAGTCCCTCTGGCCGTGGTCTTCCACTGGCTCCTTTCTCTTGGTCACCCTCCATGGAAAGTTACCGCTACAAAATAGTATTTATTTTAATCTGGCAAAGAAGCATGTGACTTCTGCTACCCTGCTCTTGTTAATAATTCTCTACAAAGAGAAGCCATTAAAGAGGCGATTTGTTGAGCATTATGCTATGCGGTTCATCCCTTTGCAAGGGAAGCTTTGCTGGTTTAAAAGTCAGCCCTCCGCCGAGAGTTCCCAATGCAAATCATGGAGTGGGGGATTTTCCCCTACTCATCAATTAAGCCCCCAAGAGAGCTTGGGAGGGGGAGTGGGGACTGCAGCAACTCCGAGCCTGATAAAGAATCTGGGAAGGATGGGGCAGTTTTTCCCCAAGAATCACTTGGCTATTACAGCTTCCCCCAGCCCAACCTCGTGGGAGATACATCTGCCCCTGCATCCCCTCAGAATGGCACCCTGATAACATTTGGAGCAAAAAGAACCCCCAAAAAATCCTCCCCAACTTAATAAATGTGAATGAGATGATTTGGGCCGCTGTTACTGAAAGGAAATGACCAAATCCTCTCTCAGTGGTGGTGTTCTTCTCCTGCCCGTAATTATACCTCCAGTACTGAGCCGAGCGGAGCAAAGGACAGGGAGAAGAGCCCAGACCAAATCCCTTCGCTTTTGTCAGCCAGAGCGTGATCCATGTAGGAAACACAAACTACAAAGACACAACCAATCACCAGGAGCAGATGGTCTGGGTCTCACTGACCCTCTCTGCTGACCAGGACCTGTCGCCAGGTTAAGAACAAAACGGTCAGTGTGCCGGATTTCACTTCTGTCTGTGCTCCTTGCTCCTGTGAATGGGTTTTCTCGCAGCTGTACCCGGCTCAGGGGAGGTTCGTGGCAGCCCCCAGGTCCTTGTTTCGTATCCTGCCATCTCACAGTGTGTAACGGCTACAGTTTGATCTCTCCAGCCAGCCCATGGGGCACTACACGGTCCTTACCTTGATAATCAGATTAATGGCCAGGGAAGAGTCAGGCTGAGACATGCAGCCTCTGGATTAAACAGGTATCTAAAGTGCAAATGTATTAATAAAGCAAGCCGATTCCCTTTCAGTCTGCCTGGAGCAAAGGCTGAATGCAGATTTAAGGCCAGGAATGTGGAAGTCAGGGATCGGATCATGCAGGAAGGGCAGGGGAGCAATGGATTTACGTCTCTCCATTTGAAGGGCCACCTCAGAGGTCTGGCTTCAGGAATCCCAACAGAATGTCTCGTCCTTGGTGGGTCAGTGCTGACCCGGGGAGCCATGTGGAATTGCAGCGCTGATCCCACGCAGGTGAAATGCCAGAGCCGCAGCCAGGCAGGGGTTTAGGGGTGTCCACAGTTTGGAGGGGTCCTGGGATGCAAGGAGCCTGCCCAGGCAAGCACACTGCCCCATGCAAGTTGGTGTGAAATGAGCTGCAAAGAGTGTTTATCAGTGTCAGCCAGGCAGAAACAGGCTGAAAGTGTTCAGAAATGACTCCACAGAGAATCCCAGTATCACAGGTGGCTCAGGTACAAGGACCGCAGGGTCACTAGCCCACCACTTGGGCTCCAGAGCTGTCAGGCGCTGACCTTTGAAGCAGCTAAAGTCTTAAAAAATTTCTCTAATTTAAAATATTTTTGTTCTTTCAGGCTTTATAGCAAAATGTGTCTGTGGTGACGCTATGTGCAGTGTGTAACTCCTCAAGTCTGAGCTAAACAAAGGGGTATCCAGGACATCTGAAAGTCCTGGCTGGCAATATTAAAAGACATCTGGTTAGAAAACCAGGAGTCAGAAAGCAGCCCGCCTGGGGCAGCTGGCCCACATGTGTCTGACCTGTTTCTGAATAGCGGGGTGCATACCAAAACCGGGTGCCTTCAGCCCTGTCCCACGTGTGAAGGCAGTGCCACCCGCCACTTTCCGGGCACTGTGTGCAGGACGAGCTGTCCTGCTTTCAGAAGCCTGCTCCCATGTAAGTGACTTGTCAAGGAATTTCGGGATTTTACTTCATTCCAGGGAGGTGTCAGTTCAGACTAGCTGGTTCCTACTGCACGTCCCTAAGACAAGCTCTAAGAAATGCAAAAAAAAAACTGCTAATGACTTTGGGGAGGGGAAAGTTAATGAGGTTAATGAGGGGAAGAATGCCCCGTTCTCTGAACTGGTAGCCCATGGGGAGATGGTCACAGGGTTCCTGGGCTCCTGGGGACACAGACCTTGCTGGTCTGCTCTCCTAAGCGATGGGAACGTACCCACTGTGAAGCGTGACTCGGGGCTGCTTGGCAGAGGAGCAGGATGGAGTGGGGAAAAGGGAAAATGGGATAGGATGGAGATCAATGACCAAAAATCTTCTTGTAGAGGTTCACTTGTAGGCTGGGTTCGTCGATCTGCCCTCCTTTCCAGCCCGAGCAATTACTATAGAACGCTGGCGATTCATTTAGGGCTGAAATGTGACCTTAGCTCTGGCGCCATGTGGATTGCAGCTGCTTGTCGTGCGGCAGGAGTGGTGGTGAGCACCAGCCCTCTGCAAACGTCTAACAGTGCTGGTGGGCAGGAAGAAGTCCTGAGTGTGTGAAGGAGGGAGGTGATTTCAGCCCTGAGGAGCAGGGGAGGAACAGGCACTCAAATAGAAACAGCCTAGGAAGTATAGTTAAAAACCATCAAGTATAATAGCAGCAGGAACCACTAGGTGCTGTAGGCAAGCGACTTGAGTTGCCCGGACACCGCCACACCCGGAGGCAGTGTTGGTGAACCTTTGCCTCCAGCAGAAGACTATCAATCACAGAAAGCTCTAAAACCCGAAACTTTCCCCAGGGTGGCCCGATGCACCCATTTTTAGTTAAAATTCCTAAAGAGTGAGAAGAGGCCTTGTGAAATGGAGCCAAAAGGAGGCAGGGGAGAGTGGGCGGCAGTCGCGTAGCAAGTTGGAAACGCATGTCATGTGGAAGGCTGCTCTCTGGAAGGTGCCACCGAACTGAGCGGTTGATGTGCCAACGTGATGTTTTTCACGTTGGTCCTGCTTCAGGATGTCTGTGGTGTTGGCATAGCAACGCTTTAATTCTCCCTCAGAAGTAAACACTGGGTCTGTTTTTTGGGTTCTCCCCAGACCCCGTGGGCTGGTGGTGAATGGGCAGCAGCCAGGGCATGGTGTGGGATAGAAATTCACCTGGTCTTCCAGTCCCTCTGCACAGTCAGAAACCTCTTCCTAAGAATTGCTTTTTGAGAGAAAAAACCAAAATCAATGCACTTCAGCATCGTATCTGAGTGAGCCAGATGAGACTCATACCTTGAAATGCCGTCCAGATCTGGTTTTGGCATTGACCAGGTACTGATGGCTGGTGACACTTGCCGTCCCCGCCTCCTTTCCACACCTGAGATCAACTTTACAGCTAACCGTCCCATAAATCCACTGACCAGAACAGATGCCATCAATTAAAATTAGCCTTTTAATTTTCTTTTGAAGAAAAACAAAGGAGAGAAAGAGGTATCTCAGGGGATCATTGACAAGAGGGTGACCAGGATCATCTAGCTCCATCTCCAAGCTCCGGGTTGAATCTGATCATGTCTTTCACCACCTGAGGTGTGCTGAAGGTGGTGCCCAGAGAGACACAGTGGGAGGACAAGGCAGTGGCTGCTGGGGCCAGGAGAGATGATTCCAGCCGGACATGGGCTCATGGCACTTTCCCTCTCCCCTCACATCAGGAGAGGTGAGGACAACCTGCTTTTGAAGGGCCACCCAGCCCTTTGGGCATCAGAAGTGCAGAGGGATGAGACAGACCTGAGGATGGGCACGTATAGGGGAACCTGTAAAAACAGGCAGTAGCCAAAAGGTGATTGTCGAGCCCTGGGTACTGCCTTCCTCTTCAGGAGGTGCCAGGAGGAGAGCTTGTCGGGTGAATTCTCCTGGCAGCGTCTGCTCCCTGGCCGGTGGAAGGCTCAACCTCTTCAGCTGCAAAACCAGCCTTAGAGAGACTTTTTTTTGCTCTTCTTTTTCCATGCCTCTGCTCTCAGCTGCCATTTCAGGCTTGATTTCTGAGTCCTCAACAACACTGGTGCTCCAGAGGCCCCTTGAAGGAGATCCCCACCTCCCCCAGACCCATCCAACAGCCCGGTCCACCCATGAGTACGCACACCCTGTGTGTAGGGAGGTTTACTCCTCGCTTGCAAGCTCTCCTTTCCCTGAGAGAGGGTGTAATTTTCCTCCACAAGCTTTATGTGCTTGATACCAGGGTGGGGTTTTTTTGGATGATGCAGAAAGTATTTTTAGTTTGAAAAGAACTAAAAACCCACAACCCCAAGGCTGTTCCCTTGGAAGAAGAGCTGCCTGCCTTCCCCTGTGAGATTTGTTATTCAAATGCAGCCGCAGTCAGGGCTGCTGGAGAGGTGGGATAGCAGGGAAGTGCCCAGGGGACAGCGGAGCATCCACGGGACTGTGGCATGAGTGATGTGTTAATGAGAGGCAAGGTGCTGCTTTCCAGCCCATGAGGTACCGATGGGTGATGGCTTCTCCGTGCGCCCCTGGGAAGTGCCAGAGTGGGACAACACAATTAAAAACCAAAAAATACTTGGCAGAAGGGCATGGCTGGAGCGGGTGAATCCTTCCAGAGGAAGGAATACTTCTACCACGTTTGAGACCCCAGCTCGGGATGTCTGCCCGCAGACTGATGCAGGCAGGGTGCTCCCCTCAGGTATGCCTGCGAGTCAGCTCTCCGGGAAGCAACCAGAGAGAGCAGCGAACTACTCAGCACATTTCAGCTTCATGTTAGTTATTAGGTGGATTTATTTCCATCCTTTCTGGGAAGCGTTGGGAAGTGCTGCTGAGTCACACTGCTTACTCACTGGGTTTAGGAGTGCCATATAAAATACTTGTTTCCCAGATGCCTTCTATGATGTTCCCATTGTCCAAATGGCTCCAGATGTAAAACAAAAACATTCAGACAGGGCATCCCCGGCCTGAAACGGATCTCTGGTGTTTAACTCACAAACAGGCATAAAACCAGGGGCCTCGCCCATTGATGATGTTCCTTCAGGGGTTGCAGTGAGGCATAGCACAGGTTTTGCTCCAAAACAGCCTGGGACAGCCTGGGAGCAAGGAGGGAGAGCTGGGGCAGCTGCCTCATCGTGCTGGGCACCTGGGAGAGGATGGATGGGAAGAGTGGTCCTTGTTTGCACCAGATACCAAAGAACTTAGGACACAATATTCTCCTGCTGCTGGCCACAGGTGTTCAGGGAGCTCGCCGATAGCCCAGTCCCTTCATGCTGGAATTAACCCAAACAGGGACGGGACTGGAGTGGAGGGATGGCAGACAGGAGGGGCTTGTTACTGGGAGGCAGGTTTGACAGTACTGTGTGCATTGGTAGTAGCTGATTAAAGGTGTGAGCTCACTTAACAGCTATGGTCAGTCACCGTCACACACAGACTGGGCGTGGGGGTGTCCAAAGGTGCCACAGGGACCAGCTGCAGCAGGAGCCTGGAGAGGGCCAGGGCTGCTGCAGAGGGAGGCCAGGCAGGACTGGGCAGGACTTCCCAGAGCTGTGTTCAAGGGAAGGGAAAAGATCAAGTGGCAGATGAAGGTTACAAGTGGCGGAACCTCGAGAGCTGCTGCAAACCAGTATCCTTGTGCAACATGGTAATGTTTAACCCTATGGTCAAAGATAGGGACAGACAATGTGTGGTGAGGGGTGGGGGGAGCAGGATGTGCGAATCAGCCCGTGTCTGGTTTAGGGATTTTGATAGAGAGTCACTGAGGGGGTGGCAGGACACCTCGTCCTTCACCAGCAGAGACCCCCGTCCACAGCACAGCTCGCCGGAGTCACTCCAGGCAGTGCAGTGCATCCCTCCTAAGTGTCAAAACCCACTCGGGAACCAAAGAAAACCTCACCCACGGGCTTTGAACAAATTCCTCTCCTTTCTGCTGTGCTCTCCGTTTTCCAGGGCTGTAGGAGTTGCTGGCTCGCGGCACATTACATCTGTGTTGATGCCATGACTGCTGCTAGCTAGCTAGCTTTTTCTCGGTAAGGAATAATTCCCCTAGGTCAGTGATTTGCAACTAACTCTTCATTTTCCTATGGCTTGGTGTAAGACTAAATCAGCTCTGCTGCTTAGAGGGGAATTACTTTTGATTTAGGTGGAGATCATGGGGATGGAGAATCAAGTGATGCTAAGGACAGTCTCACAGTGATGTGGTCCAGTTAGCTACATGGTTGTCACCTGCTTGTGAAAGCATCTTTCTGCATTTTGAGTCTATCCCTGGGCAGATGCGTGCTTATTTTTGGGAAGGGGCCTCACTGATCCAATTTTACCTGCTGGGCGTACGTTAGGGATGTATGCGGTCAGGAATCCAGGCTGTTGGGCCATGTGTCGAACACAACCAGAGTCAAGCTGGCAGTAAAACAGGAGCAAGACCGTCCTCCAGAGATACTGCCTCCAGCTCGAAAAGCTTTTATGAGTAGGGATGGGAAGAGTACGTATCGCACGGAGGAAACGAACGTCAATTAAGGAGGGAAGATGCAAAAGGACTTACAGCTCCGGAGCAGGTATTCACAGGTTGGGGAAGCAGAAAGGGTCCCATCCTGCTCCCTCCTTCCCACCGTCAGCTGCCCTGCTCCAGAGGAGCGAGCCTCCTTGGGAAGCCTCCCTTGGGAAGGGCATGGCAGGACATGGCCCTGCTCGCCCCTCGCAGCACAGCCCAGCTCCTGCCATGCCTGCCCATCTGTGCAAGCAATGCTGAGCAAGAGGAGGCAGTGGCAGAGGAGCACAGAGCTCTTTCTGGATGTTTGGCTTACCAGTTTTATCGAGGTTTTAGTTGAAATCACGAGAGCTTTTAGATGGCATTCCAGGTGACAGGAAGAAAGAGATCCCAGTAGTCACCATCCGGTGAGTTTGAGCTACTTCTGGGAAGTTACAATGTACTTTCTTCCAAGTGAGGAGCAGGTCTCATTTCCATTCGTGTCATCGCATCCGTGTACTTTCTTCTCTGCGACACAGGGCAGGTTTTGGCAACACAATCTGTGTGGAGGCGCAGTATGACATTTCCGTGCATGCCAAAGACAGGGAAATTTGGGGCTTGTTTTCCCTCACCAGCACCTAAGCCAGAGGTGTTGAGGTTGGTTTTTCTTCCAGCTTTTATTCTTCTTAATTACTGCTACTGGTACTTTAAGCTTAGGAAAGCTTTTCTTTTGCCAAGTCCCACTGCCATATTTATGAGGCACACAGCGGTTTCTAACCAGTGAGATCTGCGCCCTTCTCTTTGGAGTGCCTTGATTTTAAGGAGACTTGTTTTACAGCAACTTTCCCTGGGTGCGCATTGCAGGCAGAGCCTTTCGCTAGCGAATCCCAGTCCCGCTTCTCGTAGCTGCAGCATCACACCTCATGTCTTCCCCTTGCTGGCTTCCACCGGTGAGAGAGATCCTTCACTCTGGAAGCAGCACAGGGTTAAATCTGCAGTTGCTGTATGCATGCTGCTTTTTTTAATTTGCTCCAGAGGCAAAAGACGTACCGAGGCCGAAAAGACCATATTCAGCATTCCAGGGGATCATGAGCCAAGTTCAGGCTGGTCTTGTGACGAGTGAGTAGGCAAAAATCCTTATTTCCTCAACTTTCTCTCCAAGAACAAAACCTCAGGGAAGGCTGCGGGAGGATTTGTCGCAGCGCATGAGGCTCCTTTGGCTCAGCTGCTCTTTGTGTCACTGCGGACTAAGGGACAAGTTACCAACCATTCCTTGTTGGTGATCCAAGCAAAAAATGTGCAGGCACAAAGCAATCCCAGCCTTAAAGCCCTGCGCTGTGTACCGGGAGGAGGAAGCCCATTCCCTGGCACGAGGACTTGGAGCAATTTCAGCATCTTGGCTCACTCTCAGACCATGTGGTTTCCAAAAGCAAGAGGAGCTGGACCCAAACTGCACCTCTACTCATCCCACAGCCATGGGCTGTATGCATGGACGTGGTATTGTATCAAATCTCCTCGGAAGCCACCTCTTGGGCAGACAGCCCTTTCCCAGCTACTGGGAGGAGCTCTGGAAGGAACTGTGGGCCATAAAGTCTGGCCCTGATTGGGCACTTGAGGTCCCCCAGCAGTGTGCCACCACAAGCCAGACGCTGCTGCCTATAGACATCTCCAGGCATCCTTCCCTAGCACCACGGCACAGGAAAACCAAGGAGCAAGCCGTGCCCAGCACGTTTTGAACCAGAAGAAGGAAAAGAGGTGATGAGGACAGAGCTGCTAATAGAAACCCACCCAGGCAGCACCTCTGAGCTGCCCTTCCACTCCTAAGCATCTGTCCCCTCAAATCTGGGCAGACGAGACCCTGTTTCTGGGGTCACGCTGCTTGTCAGTATGCATTTGCAGCTTCGTTCCTCTGGGCCGATCCAAGAGCAGGAAGGACGGAGGGAATGGACAGGCGACAGCACCATGTCCCTTTCTCCTTCACCATCAACTTTGCAAAGAAAGAGCAGGCAGTAGATCAACGCCAAGGGCCAATGGGGAGGGGAAGGCCCATCACTCCACACTGCCATTGTCAGACTCGCTGTGAAACCCTCCTGAGAGATCGCCAAGAATTGGTTGCAGTGCTGGGGAGGCTTCAGTGATCCTTTTGGAAGAGAACCGAACTCAGGGGCCGAGTCCACGGCAAAGCACCAGTTTTTGACGGGTTAAATTCCAGATGTAAACAGATGTTCTCCCCAGCAGCCCTAACAAACCCTGTTACATGCATCAGGAAAGCATGGGCACGCCAGGCAGTTATAAGCCCTTTTCCATAAGAAGCTGCGGGGTGTTGCCTGGAATCAGGAAGATTATTCCGGCAAGTTCCTCGAGCCAGAAAAAATCAGATTTCCCTTCAGCCTGATTAGGCTGTTCCTTGTTCAGACCAGGAGCTCCTGATCAGATTGCTATGCTCCACACCGTGAACGAGGTTTAATAGTGCCAGGACAGTTTCCTGCAAAGCGTTTGTCCCCATCCCACTCACCAGCACTGACCCAGGCTCTTCTCTCGGATCTTTTAGCAGCAGGGTGATCGAGCAGGCTGAAGAGTGGGGTCTTCTCAGGTGATGCTGACAGCTCTGCTTCTCCCAGACAGCTCCTCTCGGGATGTTGTGTGAAGCAATTAGCCGAACTGGGTGCATGCACACGTTACAGCTATAAATTTGGGCTGTCTGAAGCAGCACCTGGTGCCTAGATCTGGATAGAGGTGTCTTCAACGCAGGCAGAGGTAAAGCACTTGCTGGGCAGAGTGAAAAGAGACTGCGGGACTACTGGCAAAGCTCCTGAGATGGGTGCCTCCAGGTCGGGTAGGGAAGATGGGGGCAGTAGGTTGTAGTTGAATGCTAAATAGGATATCAAGTACTGGAGTGATAAAAGTAGCCTCTCCATAAGTGTAAAAGGTTGCTCTAAAGGTCAGGTCTGCGTGTGGTCTCCTGGCTCTGGGAGTAGCTGTTCCTTCCATCCACAAGCTGAGCTTTTGGCTAAGACAGGCTGAAATAAGCAGCTAACGCTGTCGCTGGCAAGGGCTTGTCTCCAAAACAGGCTCTGCCCCTGTATGCCAGCAAGACATAGCAGCGTTGAGTCACCTGGGAGGGCAGGTGGCTCACGTGGGTCATCCCCAGCACCAGGCCTTCATACCAGGGTCGTAAAGGGTCTGCATTGGGTCTGCATGTCGCCATCATCTCCCAAGGAGCCACCCTGCCTTCTTCACATGTCAGTCCAGCAATGCTGGAGCCAGCCAGGAAAGCCAATAGATATATTTGCAAGTTGTGCTAAACCACAGGAGACTACAGTGAATGTCCTGCTGCTGCCACTGTGTCTGTGTGCCCCAGGGGGAAAAAGTCCTCCAGCACTCCGGCCAGGAGCCCTCTGTACCATCAGCCCTGTCTGCGAGGCAAAGTAGGTTGGGAGATGATCTCTCAGTGACAGCAGCTCATCTTCAACCAGGGACTTTAAAATGTTGTCAACGAGCCCTTAGTCTACACCCAGGAGAAGTCATAAGCTGAAAGACTTAGTCCTTGCTTGTGGAACTAGAGAAACTAATCTTCACTGTCCTGGGGAGCGGCCGTCTGGGGTTTGAGGCAGGAAGACCTTCAAGTGCTCCGGTTTCTGGAGAAAGAGCTGATCCCATAATACTCTTTTGCATCACCAGATTTCGAGAAGCAACTTTTTTTGTTGGTCTCTCCAACTGTCCTATTTATAAAAAGTGTGTAATTCACAGTGCTTCCTAATTAGATGTTGTAACTACAATCCTGTTTCACGCCACTCTAATTTGCTCCAGCGCACTATTTTAAAGTTCTGTATTAACTATATCATGCAGGGAGAACTCGTCAAGGGTTGGAAGCCAGCAATTAATGTGCCGCTGTGATTTGTGCATACAGCTAATGTGAGCTCACGTGGCGGCATCCCATCATGACGTCTGAAAACCTGAGTTTAAAATCACAGACACTCTTAAAAGCTCTGTCCAAAGTCGGGGGTCGCTTAGTCCAAAGCATGGCAACTCAGAGCCAGCTTGCCAGGCTCGAAAAGGTTTCACAAGCCTGGTCATTTCTGACCTTCCCAAAAGGACTGAATTTTTAAGAGTCCATATTTGGTAGATCTCCAGAGCAGTCTGCCTCCAAGATTGTGGCTGACATTCAAATCTCTAAAAATGGAAATGGGCCTTTGCCACTTGAACTTGAAGATATTCATTACAGAGGGGAAGATCCTGGGAGTAACCAGGCTAACGTGGTTCAAGCAAACACGTCTGGATAAGCAGAGGGCAGGATTAGACCTTCCCCCTCAGCCCACCAGCATGCATAATGGCAGGAAGGGTGTGGGCTGAGTGTCTGTTGCTGTGAGGGCGTATGTGTGTACAGCTGTGTCTGTGCCCATCCGACAGCCACGAGGGCTCAGCAAGAGACTCCAAAGTTTCCAAGAATACCAAAGATTTCCTAAATGCACTGGCAAAATGAGCCATGGGAAGACTTCCCATGTGTCTTTGAACCTTGGACCTCTGGTAGGTTCTTTGGAGAAGCGTTTATTAAAAAAAGAAAGGAGCCAAACACATTTCCCTGGTATTCATAGAGGGAAAAATCAGGGTAAGGCTGTAGGGTCCCTGTGGTATTTTCAGGGGGCTCTTCTCAGCTATCTGTTCAGTGTCAGAGCTCCAATTTGGGAAAATCCAAGTTTCTAAAAGTGCTCTAGATGCCTTCGCCTCTACCTCGATCTTACAGCCTGAAACCTTTGAAATCCTGCAGTGTGCATTAATACAGCAGAATTGGCCTTGCCAGGCTTCTACATTAGAGAGAGCAGCAGCCCCAGGTCAGGGCCTCCTTTAGCTGAGCTGTCGGAAGAAAACAGTGAGAAGATGTGGGGGAATGGTCTCTTCCTCTCCCACAGACCTCCCTGCTCCAGCCACGCCAGGCATGAACATCATCCCACCAGGCATGAGTATCATCCTGCCAGGCACGAGCATCATCCTGGCGCTGTGGACGCATCCACTGCTTGTGCATATCCAGCTCCATGGGAGTCAGTCTGGCCCCAAGGCTTGTTTTGCTATTTTACAGCAGAACAAACAGAGCAACATTTCATAACGTCCTAATGAGGCACACTGAAGAATGCCCAGGAGACAGAGACGGTATCAGTGATCCTTGGCACAGAGAGAAAATCAAAGGCATTTGTTTGTTATCTGAAATGTTGATCTCTGCTCCTTTCGGTGGTGCACAGGCATTTTTATAGGGTAGGTTCCTGGAAGTACTCAGATGTCACTGTTTGTGTGTTCCAAGAGCAGTATTTATTTTCAGCTCTACCTATAAAAACAGAGACCGAGGCAAAGTAATATTCAAAGCCAGTACGGGGTTATTCCTCTTTGTGCTCTGCGTGATCCTGAAAGACCTAACGCTTGCAGACCCATTCTTCTCCCCATCGAATGGGGATTATATCATTGGCTCGGGAAAGAGGAGTCTGCCCACTAAATTGCCCAGGGTGGAACCAGCAGGACCCCAAGCAGAGTTGGAGTTGTAAAGACTCCAGCTACATCTGGCCAGGACATCGTCTATCACAGAATCACAGAACTGTAGGGGTTGGAAGGGATCTCAAGAGCTCATCGGGTCCAACTCCCTGCTAAAGCAGGTTCCCTAGGACAGGTCGCACAGGTTGGTGTCCAGACGGGTCTTGAATATCTCCAGAGAAGGAGACTCCATACCCCCCTGGGCAGCCTGTCTCAGGGCTCCATCACCCTCACCATGAAGAAGTTCTTCCGCATGTCTATCCTGTAAGAGTGAGCGCTTGGAGCAGTTGACCTTAACCTCTGCTTCATATGTCGGAATCAAAACCCGATGCCATGAAGAGACACCACTACAGCCACGCATCCCGTGCGGCGTTGCAGCACCAGACAGCTCACAAGTGCCGAATCTTCTGTCATCCCCATCCCTGGGAGGGTCAAAGCCCAATGGCCAAGGCCAGCTCTCTGAGTGCTGCCATCACCCTCTCGCCTGCAGAAAAGCCATCAGTACCTTTGTGTCATGACAGCTGCTAAAGTCTCACCTACGATCCTGCTGGTGCCTTCAGAGAACATGCTGTTCGTGTTGTCAGGCTCGCTGCTTTTTATAAAGTTCTGACACTTGTTAAATACCTTCCGCTTCTCCAGCCTGGGTAACCAGAAGACGTGTTCCAAAGGCAGGAATACCAGTATTGAAATACTGGTGAAGGCTGATGGATTATTAAGAAGCCGGGCAATTTGGAAGGTGTTATCCCATCAAAGGAAGCAATCTCCTGCAAAAAGTGTTTCCTAAGGATGATATGCTCTTTTGCTAAGGTTGACCTTGACAGGCATTTCTCCATTCTCAGTTGGATCTGGGAAGCCAGTATGTTAATGAACTCGCTGCCGAGCAATCTAATGTAATGCTGTACACTCTGCTCACACTGGAAGCCCAATTAAGTGGAAGAGAACAATGAATTTTTGCTTATTTAATAACATTTTTTTCTGAACATCACTATGTAAAAGAACCCCAACAGATTAAATAGACAACCCTCCTCCCCTCTGAAGCCAAAATTATCTCAGCTCGGTCAGATACGTTCATTTCTCTGTTTAAAAAGCTATAATCCCTCCAGATTATAATCATCTATCCACCCATCAGGACTGTATCAGCCATCCAGTTTGGAGAAATGAACACTCTTCTGTTATTTGGGAGGGGACACAGGCTGTTCCACAGGATCAGCCCATGCCCATTAGTTCAGAATGCCTCTGCAAGAGAGCGGGGCGGGGGGGGAAGAAGGAGAAGGGTGGTTAAAAAAAGCAATTCAGACATTAACAATGTCATGGCAACAGCAAATTAGAGCCTCAAAAGCAGAGCTCAGCTCACTAAAGGTTTAGGGAGTCGCTGCACTGCGGGGCTGAATGGAATATTCAGCACATAAAAGAGGTCCCCACATGTTTTTGTATTTGGAATAATGACTCCAAGCTGACTGCTATTTAAGTATATTTTTGCCTGAGTGTGGATTTATTTTATTCCCACCCCAGAAGATTTAAAAATAGTGTACGTGTCAGGTAAATGCAGGTGTAGTTTGACTTGCGGGGCACTTGGACATCAGTGAGCATGAGCTCAAACATCAACCCTTGCTTCTGCGGAAAGCGGCCATGGTAGCAGGAATGTATGGAAAGGGGAAACTGAGCGTTTTAGGAAAAGCTCCCGAGTGGGAGATGTTGTACGTTAAGCAAGGTGATGTAACACGAGGTGACAGCCTGGCGTGGAACCGGTAGTGAGGTACGCGAGCTCAAATTCTGTGGCTTCACCAAATAAACCTCCTTTGCCAGTCCTTTCTCCTCGCCGCCCTGTAGCTCCTCTTCTTGGTTTCGCAGCCTTTTGCTTCCCAATGAGGTCAGGCTGTCCCCGTATCCAGTGGCCATCACCACCTCCCATAAGCTTTACTTGCCTGGTCTTTACTTCAAGCTTCATTCTAGCACTTAGTCTCTTGATTACATCAGCTGCCCATGGCTGGGACCAGTAATGGGATGGGATCAGGGGGAAAAAAACAACCTGCATTGCAAAAAGTGTCCTCTAGTTTTAATTTGGGCTTACGCCAGGCTGGCAGGGAGAGAAAAACTCCAGCAGAGTATGCTCCTTATGCTGAAGAAGACTCAGAGGTGTGAGAGCACTCAGTTTTTGTTTGTCTTGTGTTTGTGTCCTTCCTTCTGCCTTTTGTCCTCCACACCCCTGAACTTTTTTCTCTCCCCTTCGCTACACCCGCTTGGGGAGCTGAAACAAGGTTTGAAACTTGTTGGGACTTTCTGTCCACGTCCGTGGTTTCTCATGGAGCACTCCATGCTGGTGGTCTGCAGGATCACCACTAACATCTGCCAAACTCATCTGCCTGGCACTGGGGAGGGTGGGAAGTAAATCCCAAGCATCCCAGGCTGTTGCAGTATTTGCCCATTCGGTTGCCACATCCTGAGATTCTCCCCACTTTGAAGGTGCCATGCAGGCTGCCTTTTCACTACGTCTCTGCTTCCTGTAGCTCCTTCAAACTCTTTCAAGTAATTTCTCCCAGTGCTGGAATCTTCTGGGATTTGAACTTGACCTCAAAGTGAAGTTGTATGTAGTGCTCACACACTGTAGTGCTTACACACAGTAGCGCTTACACACACAGCCCTGCTCCAAGGGCTCAGGCCAGTTCAGAGCTGTGAACTTTCCCAGTGTACTTCAGACCAAGTTTTGTCTCCCAGTGACTCAGTACCGATGCGCCTTCAAGCCTCACACTGTTGATGCAGAAGCATTAGCAGGACTTTAAAAGTTACAGGCTTTTACAGTTGGGCAGCTGGAAGCTCCTGAGACCAGGATCCAAATCCACTGTCCTCTGTACCGCTTACTGAGATGTTGAATCGATCAGTACCAGCACTGCCACCGAGCGAGGGTGGAAGCTTTTAGTGGTGCGTGTGATTAAGCCTTAGCAAGATAAAGAGGGCTTTCAGCCTGCAACAGCACCTTAAGTTAGGGCACGGTAGGGTTCAGTGTCTGCTGATGTAGCCCTTACCGTTGGCAGTCCAGGGCACCCTCATGGGGTTGGTTGATAGAGGTTTTTTGGCTGGATCTGGCTGAGGAGTTGGGTGACAGGAGATTTACATTTCCAGAATGTGAGCAGGGAGGCTGCACATGCACAGAGCAAGGTCTGGGTAGCATAGCTAAGAGCAAAAGCTGCAAAGAGAAAGAAAAGGTGTCCAGACATCTGAATCTGAGGGCTTCCTGAGGGTCCAGCCTCCATTTATAGTATGGTTTGCCGTTGCCCTCTTCTTTGGGAACTTTTAGAAAAGCAATGCTAGGGCTTAGGTTTCACACTTGGATTTCCTTCCTCTCCCCATCTGAGCTCCTAGCTGCTCTCAGTCACAGGAACCCTAAAACCAGAAGTAAATGTTAATGAGAATAACCAGCTCCATGTTAATGAGAATAACTCCCGTCGGGAGCTTCCGAGCCCCTCGGTGCTCTGCTCATCTCCTACTACTGCTTGTCAGAAGCCTGTTAAAGCAGAGCACGGGTTTTCCTAACTAAAGCCATAATTGCCATGTTTGACTTACCCTCTTGACTACGTGGAGCCCACCTGAGATGGGAAGAGAGAGGTGCATCCTGAGCTTTCCCCGGCATCTTCCCAACTCGCGAGCACCCAGCACTCCTCAGCCCCCCAGAGCAAAAGCCGCTCTGGTGCACCAGTCTCTCCATGTAGGTCGCTCTACTAACAATCCGATGAGGAGTTACTAGTTGTGTAATCACCTGTTGAGGAGTTCCCCAATAAGGCTGGGCCCAAAATATTTGTCAGAGCATCTTTAGGCTGAGACTAGCTGCAGCTGTTACTGGTCATGAGCACTCACCTACAGACCCAATTCTTCCCCACCTCGTTGTCCACCTTGCTTGCGCTGGTACAGGAAATACTCGTGTGTGGTGTGAACCCTTGCTCATCTGCCTTTCCCGTGGCTCTTCTTTCTCCCAACAAACCCACAGGGTGATGGACAGTGAGTCTGGTGCTTTGTTTTTATACGAGGGGTGTACTTGCATGAGGCTCAGGCAGCCTTTGTTCCTGAGGGCAGGTGCCCTGTGGAGATGCACCCAGTCGTGCTCCCCTGTGTCTGTGCTGCTCGGTAGCTCAGCTCAGGAGAGCTTGTCTTTATCAGGCTCCCCAGGAGTGTATGAGGAATGAGCGCAACTTAGGCAGTCACAGCAGTTTGTTCCCTGACATTTTCCTGGAGAAGCGTGGTCACGGTGTGAACTGCGTGGGGGAGAGCTGGCTCAGGGTACAGATACCTCCCTGGTGCTGCCCAGGCTGCGATGTTACACACATCACTCTGGAAAGCAACGTGCTGTTGGGAGCACCTTTTCCCTCCACCACCTCTTCCTCATCACCTCCAAACCACCTACATCTGCATATCTTTCGTCTCCCATTTGAAACTTCCTCTGAGGCTTGATTTCCATCAGCACCTTTGAGAAGAAGGGGCTGCCAACCTCGCTGTCACCCCACATACGTCTCAGATCTACACAACCACTGTAAAGCCTCCTTCATTTTGCCCATCCCACGCTTGAAATGCAGTAGGTGAAGAAAGCAGGAGGAGAGGCTGCTTTCTGGCCAGTGACGTGCTAGGCAGCATCACTGCCACAACACCAAAGGATGAAGCTGGGGATTATTTCCTATCCCTGGAGCAAAACCACGCAGGTGCTGCCCTTGGTTCTTCACCCTCTGGGCAAAAAGCATCCCGGATACTCATTGCTAACTGCATCCTGTCAGCAAAACCTTCCTGATGGCCCATCTAGCACATCATTTCCGGTCATCTTAGCAGAAGGAGCTATAAATAAGCAGTTACCTACAAATTTATGGGTCTGCAGAGGAACGTGTCCACTGTAAGCCTTTAACCTTGATGTTGCAGTTGTGCGTGGGGAGGGAATGACCACCAAGCCCAGCAGTGGCAGCTGGTTTCAGGGTCCTCTGTCTCTGTTCAAGGATAAACTTCCCTCCTTGCTGCCTGACACAAACAGGCTCTGAGTGATGGACAGGAAACTGATATTTTTGGACATTTTAATCATCAAAACAAATCAGAGCCTTTTTTTTCCCCCCCTCCCTGCACATCCATGTGGATGAATTTTAAACCAGCTCTCCTTCCCCTTGATGGAAGGAGCTGAGCCCATGTGCTCTATCCAATTTTATTTCTTTCCCTGGAAGTAATTTTCTGTCTAAAATCCCGTAATTTTCAGGGATATTGGTCCTGATGGAATATTTGATGGTGAAAAGCTGAACAGAAGAACGTTTGAATGCTTCAGTCTTTGCTGTAGCGATAGCAGCACTTCACTGGGAAGTGGAAGAGAGAGCAAAATTAAAGCAAAAGGGAAAAGGCAAGGAGGACATTTTGTCATTACTGGCATGGAAACACTTGGTACTGCCCGAGCGAGAGAACTTCATACTATCTGAACATGGCACAGAGAGCACCACCTGCCAAAATCTGCTGGCAATAGTTGTTTGGCAAAACCCAATGTAACTTCTTGTCGTGGCACAGAGGAGAAACCCCAGCATCCAGCTGGCTTCGACGGACACAGGCTTGGCAAAGCAAAACAGGCGCCTAGTGTCAAGAAAGGGGCGGAGGGGGGTGGAGGGAAGAAGCCTGAATTAGCATGAACATCCTCTCTCCCTCCCCGCCTAAATGGGTGAGAGCGATAAGTGATGAGGCTCTTGGCAAGCATTGGCTGCAGTTCCTTGAGACTGGTGGCACCCGTGGTAGGCAGTGTGAAAGCAGCCCCTGCCCCTCTCCTCTGCAGGGGGGCTTCTGGATGCAGTTCATGGCGCTGCTTCTTTCTCCCAGATCCTTCATCTGGCACCGGAGCTTCTTGGAGCAGGAGGCAGGCATCTTCCCACCAAGCATCTGTCTCCTAGTCAGAGAATCACAGAATCGCAGAATGCTTTGGGTTGGAAGAGACCTCAAAGATCATCTAGTTCCAGACCAGGCTGCTCAAGGCCCCATCCAACCCAGCCCTGAACACCTCCAGGGAGGGGGCAGCCACCACATCCATGGGCACCCTGTGCAAGGACCTCACCAGCACATCTTCCTGCAGATGGACACGCTCCAGCCTTCATCTCACATGCTCCCGTTGCCTTCACTTGACAGAAGAAAGGTATCAAAGACACTGGAGGAGCAGGCCGACGGTCTCTGACTCTCCTCTCGTGTACATTAGTGGAAACAGGAGCGATTTCACTGGAGTTGCAAGCTAGGAGAGAGAGGAAATGGTACATCTCCAACCTATGTGCTTCTCAGGGTTGGAGATGTTCACCGCCAGTTGGAGATGAGCAAGATGGAAAGTGTCAGAAAAGAGACAAGAAACAGACCAGGGAGGAAAGAGGGTAAATGAAACAAGGACTGGAAGCAGGCACTTGTTGTACTTCTGGAAACGCTTCTGAGCTTGAAAGCATCTGAAGTACGGGAAAAACTCCGTGTTGCTGTCACGGTCCCAGGAGAGAGGGGCACAGATCTTCCAGTGTGTGAACTTCAGAGAAATGCAGTCATCTGTTCATGGCTCTGAGGCCTCTCCTTTAGTTTATTTTTAATTAAAAGAATATTTTGAATTCTTCCCATTAACTGTCTCATTTTTCTTTCCTGATGTAGTCAGAAATCAGCTTCTCAGAAGAACTGAACCTGGAGAATTAACTCGATGGGAAAGCACTACCACATCTCTAAAATTAAGCTCTCAGGGACAAACCCAGCCCACAGAGACATCCGTGGGGTACAAGGCATCCCTGAGGTGGGCAAGTTACCCCCCCACACACACCCACCATCCCTACCTGGGTATGTGGAAGATGCCCCCAGCATGCCATGCAGGCTGGCAGAGCCTGGCATTTCTCTTCTGTCTGCAACGCCGCCTGGTTGGCGGGGTCCACGGGGAGCCGCGCGCCTGTGCCCAGACGTCAGTAGCTTTCCACTTCAGCTCCATGAACACGCGTCCTGGGTGTAACTGTCTGAGCATCTTCACTCTCCGAAGATCCCTGCGATTTCAGCCGCTTCCTCTGACGATATAAATAATGTGGGCTATTCTTAGCTCTCCAGCAGGATAGTCAAACCTCCAGCTAAATTTTGCCCAATTTTTCCATTTCAGGTGTTTGGGCTTCCAGAGGCAGCCTGCTGCTTATCCCATGCTTAGCGTGAATCCTTTGATACACCATCTAAATATTCAATTTTCAGACCAATTACTGATTTTTTTCCCAAATTTACAAAGCAAACATGAAAGTTTGATGAAGCACGAATTCCTGCTGGACTGATCAGCGATGAGGCCCAAATTAAATTGGGGGTTTAATGGCTTTTGCTGTCCAGCAACTCACGAGGAGTGTCCGAATGGGAAAGCCTCTTGCCAAAGATCAAAAGTCCAAATGGTGAGCAGCAAAAGATGCTTATAAAATGAAATATATAAAAAAGAAATTGTGCTGCTCTGGTGCCAGGCCAGGTGGTATCAAAGGTGCCTTCCAAGTGGCAGCACTGGGAGCCAGCACGTTGTGGTAATCACATGTGCAGTTGAACTAAGCGAAAGCAAGATGAGGTCTGGGTGTTACTGGGTGCTGGACAGCATCATGAGGAGAAGGGTAGCAACAGGAAAAGAAACCTGTTCTTATCTGGAGCTAGATCAACAGCAAAATGATAATGGTGGTGGCATCGCATGGCAAGCTGAGAGACCCAGGCTGCTCTGAGCATCGCTCGAGTGCCTTGCACCAGATCTTGCACCAACTTGCAGGTGTAGGGAAAGCAAATTCATGTGAAACATTTGCTCAGGGAACAGCTGAATCAGTGAAGGACAGACATGGAGATCTGTACTGTTGCATCATGAATTCAAGTCTGAAAACTCTGCTCAGAGCTCTGCCAGCTCGTGCTTTACAAGCTCAGCGGGAAGGTGCAGGACCGGTGCAAGGTCTCACTGGGACCCTGTGCCTGCTCTGAGTCCTCGAAGCACCCAGAGCTACGTTTCTTACTGGGGTTGGAAGTGAGGAATGGGTGCTTTCGTGTAGTGATGACACAGAACTGTCTGGAAAAAGTAGGGAATTTTCTAAAGGGAGGGTTTGAACTGGGGGGAACAAACCCCTCCGGACACCATGTCTTTCTTCCCATTTGCATCGTGTCAATTGGTGTTTGAACACGGGAGCTCGAGTTCTCCCAATTGCCTCCACCCCCCCAACATTGCTCCATCTTCCAGCGTGACACCGAGGCATAAGGAAAAGCTCAGAGATACCTTTTAACCTTCAGCCTCCATCAAAGCAGCCCTTCCTGAGGCTGTGCGCTAATGCATAATGTATCAGCACTTAGTGCTCCTCGAGCTGAGGGGTTAACGAGTGAAATGAATTGTGTCATGGCGGGGATGGGGTGGGGGGCATGGGAATGGATTCCTTCAGAAAGCGCCTCTCCCCTTCCCGAGCCTCTGGATTCATCTTTCTTAAATAAACACACTTCAGAAATCTTTTGGAGTGTAAATAAGTCAGGGCAACAGCAAGAAAGCAATTGCCAGTGAATAATTTGTAGAGCTGCCCGTCCTCCTGGGGCCAGACCTGCTGGTTGGCAGTGCCCTGTTTATTCCTTCTCTATCTCAGCACATAAGCTCCTTCATTTAAAGAGGTTTCCATGATTCCCTGCTCCCGTTTTGCTTGGGTTTTTTTTTTCCCCTTCCCTTTTTTTAGCTGTGATAGCCATGGTGCCAGTGACAGTGAGTACTTCAAACAATAACCTCCTGAATGATTTAGCAGCGCAGCTCCTTCAATAGCAGGTTCCTCTTGGATGAAATACATTTGTGTTGATGTAGGACAGAGGTTTTGGAAAGCTATTAAATTTACATAGTGAGCTGGCAGAGTAACCATCTTCATCTGATACAGGGAGAAGGGAAAACAGCCTCTTCGCAGCCGAGGGAAGTATTTACGAACACAGGAAAATCCTGCCAGCGTTCATTACCCCAGCTGGGGGATGAGGGCAGGTGACATTGAAATGGAAAAGCTTAGTGAGTTCCAAGTCCATCTGGCTGGCCTGGCGGGGTGCAATTGTGAGTTTGGGGGCGTAGGTTACACATGGGCTTTTTTCAGTTGTCCTATGCGTCTGTAATGCTGGAGGGGGATTTCTGTAGCTTCTCACTGAAATGAAGAAGGAAGAGACAAAACTTGATGAAGTGTCACATCGCACAAAGACTGGTTTGGGGATGGACGGGCAGGTGACAGTAGCATGCCTAAGGGTGGGAGAGGGGAATTCACATTCCCACAGAGGAAGCAAAGCTCAGCCCCTGCAGGGAAGGTGGGCAGCAAAGGGGAGTGGGACCCGACTCCACAGCCCCAGAAGGATGCTCACTGCAGAACGCAGTGCCTCAGCAGTTCGCTATCCCTAACCCCGCAACGTGCAAAGCCTGCAGATGGGTTTTGGGGGCTCAACTGACCAGACCCATGCCAATAAACAGCAATTGGGTTCACACAACATTGCCCGCTGTAGATCATTACCCCTTCGGCTGAGATTCCAGCAGAAGAAGACAGACTCATCTCTCCAGGCTTCAGCAGAGTGTTAGTTCAGAAGCAGCCAGACAATTCCCGATCCAGCCGGAGAGCAGAAGAGCTTTGTGTGGAAGCTGAGGCATGAGCCGAAGCACAGGGGGCATGGGGCCTGTTCCATGGCCGGGACGGGGGCCGCAATGGAAGAGAACATGGGCCCACGGAGCATGTCACGTGTCAGGGCTGGGAGCAGTGCTGCCAGAACGCCCTTGTTCCACCTCTGCATCATGCCACAGCACCTCAACACTGCAGAGGAGTTGGATATCACCTCACAGTGAGAGCAGGTTCAGCACCAGCAGCCAAAGGTCCAGCAGTGGTGGCTGTGCTGAACTCCTCTGCAACACGGTGCTCACACAGTCGCTCATGATAACCAGCCCCAGGCACATTTGTTGTGTCAGGGATGCAGGAGCACTGCACTGCTTCCAGCTCAGCCCTGCTCTCCCACCCCACAGCACTGTTCCCTGGCAAGCTGGCACATCAGCCACACCACCAGCCCAGCGTCACCCCAAACAGCGGTGCCTTGGGCTGCCCAGCAACTTTTGCCGAGCTGGCATCAGTGCACACAGGGACAGATCGCTGCAGCAGGCTTTCCAGCAAGGAGCAGAGCATCAGAGAAGGGATGCAGGGCTGCAGCACACAGCATCCTTCCCCACTGCAGCATTGACCTACTTTTCCCTTCGATGTGAGCGGCCTGGCGTCAGCAGAGAGATGCAGCCCAGAGCAGCCGAGCAACCTCCAAAGGGCCCGAGAGCAGAGAGACATTTACAGCGGCGCCGTGGCCGACCTCCAAAGCCTTGCAGATTACTTTTCGCCTCCTTAAATATCCTTTGTGGTGTCCATGAGCTCTAGACATGCCAAAAGCACTGGAGCAGCTCCAGCTGAAACAGATAACTTGGTGTTATTCATCTGGCAAAGCAACATTTTCACCTCCCGTCCTAAACTGTTGCACTTGGTAACTGGGCTGCTCCGTAGCCCCAGCCTTTAAGCCCAGCGCAGCCGCCTCCCAGCCATTGGCACCACGGTGGCTCCGTGGGAAACAACCAGTTTGGGCAAAGTTATTTGGGATCCAAAGCACTACGGAAACATGCAGTCAGCTCCCTGGGCTGTAGGTGGCAAATAACTTCAGCGGTTCCCAAATGGCCTCAAAATACAGTGGCTGCAGAGAGGCAATGTAGTCATTTTATGCTCTAAATACTTAATGTCAGTGCTAAAAATGAAGACATTGAAGAATGTCCTGGAGAAGCAGATCAGGATGCAGCTGAAAACAAACCTCATCCTCATCGGGTGCAAATCGGTGCAGAGCAGCAGCGGAGCCAGTTTACACCCGCTGCCCAGCTGGTAACACAAGCATTGCTACAGAAGAGCAGCCCATATGGCACTTGGAATGTTTATACTGAAACCCAACAATCCCCTCTTGTTTCTGACCAAGCGGAGTTTGCAACAGAGGCCAAAAAGATGATTCGAATGTGCAGCTCTCTGATGGGCCCAGAGGATGTGAAAGGCTCAGCGTGAAGCTTTTCTCCTCGGTGTGGGAAGTGAAGAGGGGAGAGTTGGGAGTCTGGCATTGCAGAAAGGCTTTTTTTTAAAAAAACATAAAGGACTAACGAGTACAGGCCATGGTGTGTGTGCCTTGAGAAGGATCGATGCGGTGGCTGTCCAACTAAGTGAGGCAGCTGTCAAGCAGAGTGGGATCAGCAGAACCCCCATGGCTCTTGTCCTGGGATGGGCAGAGCAGGGGGCTGACCGGTCCAGGCAGTGGGTGTTGGATCTGCAGGCTCTGAGCTGGGAATGGAGCCCGGCACCAGGGTTCTTTCACTCGTTTGATTAGCTCCTTTTCCTCTGGCAGCTGCTAGGATGCTTGGCAGCACCAGGGTTTCTCATCTTGTTGAGCTGAATAGGAGGGAGCAGGGTTTTGGCAGGGACAAAAGAACATACCGTGGCTCCATCAATGGCCGTGTTACTGAATGCCACGGCTTGCAAGGAGCGATGGAGAGCTTTATCCTGGTATCCACCAAACACAGGTGGGAAATGCATTTCCAGCTTGACCTATTACTCTGAGGATATCGGCTCCAAGGGAACTTGAAAGCTTGACAGTGTTTATCAGCGGAGGAGATGTGAGTGTGCATTGTTGCTCCCTGAGCAGTGGGTCTGGGAGCCAGCCTGTGTGCCACTGTCAGGCGAGCAAGTGAGCTAAGCTGTCTGGAGCCCAAGGGTGGCATGGGGAATTATGGGGCAGGTTTTTGGGAAGGGCTTGGAGTCCCCTGGACTCCTCCACGGGTGCTCAGCACATGGCCAGGTTAGGTGATGGCTGTGTCTCCTTTTCATGCCTCTGGAAATACTAAAGCGACACAATTCAGCCAGCATATACTCAGAAGAGGAGGTAGCTGGTCACCCTGCTGCACGGATTTATTCTCTGCATTTGCTCTAGTATAAATCAGTGCAGTTTATTAATTCGGATATAACGACAGGGCTGTCCGTGCAGATGCCATTAATGACCTGAGCTGAGACATTTTTAAAGCTGTCTAGGTGAGAATTCTTAACAAAGCCAGTAATAATGTATCCTGCAAAGTCTGTGTTCTCTATTCCCTGTGTCCAAGCAGCAGGATTGTCAGGAGCACTCACTGTTCCCTGTTGATAAGAATCCACAGTCGCGCTCAGTAACACTCAGGCCAGTTCAGTGCCAAGCACTCTGGAAAATCCCAATCCCAGCATTGATATCCCAAATGATGCTGAGAGCCAACTGTACAGAGGGTGGCACAAACCAGCAAAACACGTCATGTGGAAGCAGGGCAAAGCGCTCTTATGGTGTATTTGCACAAGAAAAAGCTGACACGGTCTGTGGGAAGCGTTGCCTGCAGAAGTGAAGGTCAGCCTTGTAAGGATGAAGGTCATGGTGGTGAAAAGTGACCCAGGGAGGGCAGGAAGTTATCAAGTGTGCAATGCGCCTGGCGGGTACTCACGAGAAGGAAGAACTGGGGACAAGAGGGTAAAACAGCTGTACCGCTTTCGATGCGAGCCATGGCTCAAGGCCTGTGCTTTCCTGGTCCTTAAAATCATGTCTTGTCCCTGTCGGTCCACCCCCATGCCCTGGGAGCTCCCAGACGTCCAGGCTTGTCACCACCAAGTGTCCCCTGGACAGAGGGGGAGCAGAGGGACATGTTGTCCTGGTTGTCCCTGGCTTTTCCCCCAGACCTTGCCTCCCGCCCTGCAGCCGATGACCCGCTCACCCCGGCAGCATCTTCTCACGAGCTGAGGGAGGGTGACAAAGTGCTGCCAGCCCCATGCCCAGGCAGGCTTAGGGGGCTGGGGGCAGAGGCGGCCCTCCGTCTTCTCTGACAGGGCCAAATTCCAGCCGTGCTCTGCCAGGACAATCTCAGGGGAATTCTCTGGAGTTCAGGTAAATTAAAACCATTTCAAGGAGGGGGAGTGAGAGACAGACCTCATCGTCTCAAAACCTGCTCAGATAGGGCTCTGCTTGGCATGCCGAGAGGAATAATAAATAGTCGGCCGGCCATACAGATGGCTTTGCTCTGCCCAAAGCAGAGGGTGTGAAAGAAATGCTGCGAGGGGAGCGCTTCCCAGCAGCTCTCCCTCTGCACACCTCTTGTGACATGGTATTGATTGGGAGAAGGTACAGAGTAAAGACATTAGCTAAATAAAATGTTTTAGCATCAGGCAGGACATCAATGGCTGAGTTGTTCATCATCCCAAAGAGTCTCTAAGGAGAGGGAGAGCGTGAGCTCGAGGCTGGCTCCAGCCCAAGGCAGAGACCAGCACCAACACGCACAATGTCCTCTGTCTCTCCTGGCTGCCCCAGGCAAATGCCTGAGCTTTCTCCTCTTCCTCCTCCTCCCCTGGTATGGCGGACCTCGTATCAGAGGAGCTGGGAGCTGGCTCTGGAGGAGCTCCTGACCCAATGCCTATCACGTTCCCAAGGCATCCGTGCCACCTCCTGGGACATGCAGGAAAAGCTCTGACGGCTCACTGGCATCATGAGCTGAAGCTTTTAGGCGTTCCTGTGAGACATGATGGCGAGGAAAGGCAAGAGCAGGGTCTCTGCAGGCAAGCGTCTCAACGGGCACTGGGGAGCATCTCCCGATCTCCATCCCATAAATGATCTCAGGGGTGTTTTACCGCAACAGTCACTTAGGTAAGGGTGCCGTGCATGTTAAATGCTAGCTCAACAGGCTGTAAGAGCAAAACCATCCCCGCAGCCATAGCGGAAAAACTCATTCCACAGCCTGGATTGCACCCAGACACTCATGTACTGGCACCGGCTCTGGAAACCTGAAAACACAAATGAAAGCATCTTTCTTAATGGGAAGAGCCGGAGGGATGCTCCTGTGCACCGGCACCTCCCATCTTGCTGCCCTGAAGCGTGGAGGGCAGGAGGCAGCTCCAGCAGTGGGAACCTGAGGTGGTTCAAATCAATAGAGTTGCTGAAAGGCTCCTGGGGACCCAGGAAGGCTCTGCCTTGGACAGTGGATTATTTTTAACTAGCCCCAAGCTTCAAACGCTGTAGCTTAAAAAAGGGGGTAGAAGAAAAGAAGAGATGGTTTGTGTGAGCTCCCCTGCTCCTGTTAAGGTAGTGGAAGTGGTGCTGTGCATTTCAATGGGGGCAGGACCATGCATCTCATGAGATAAATGGCACCCTGCCCCTTTTGCATGCCCCACACAGCTAGTCCTGGCTTGCTCAGCTTTCCTCTTCTCTGGCCCCCCCTATGAATACCCCTCCCTCCCCAATATGCTCCCCAGCAGATTTTTTGTTGTTGTTGTTGTTGTTGTCATTGAGCTATTCATTTTCCATAGGCTGCCTTCATTCCCGTGGCCTTTTGCAGCTAGGAGACAAGATGTTGCCTTGGAAACACAGCCCCTTAGATGTTTGGAGTCTCTGGGATTGCTCTGGCTGCTCCTGAGTACTTTTTAGGTTATTTTTATTAACCACACAAAGATGCAGCAGGCTCGGAGCCAAGGCAGAAAGTAGCCCCGGGAGGCGGAGGGAAGGCGAGCGTCTTACCGGCAGCGCTCGCTCTGCTGGGGAGATATTATGGGGGTTTTTCTCTTTGCAATGCACCACGGGCTGAATGCCTGAGAGAAATGGCATCTCCGGAGAGTGCTACGCATGCAGGGCTGTGCCTGGGGCTGCAGGCGGGCAGAGCCGCAGCAGCGCCAGGGAGAGAGGGGATTGCTGGGAGAGGAAAAGCAAAAGTAATGGAGGAGGGAACGGGATGAGGAATGAAGAGTGGCAGACATTGGGCTCTGTTGGGGTTTCTTAATTTCTGACCAATGGACCGTACCATGGAGGGACTGCTGGACACGTACGTGGTGGCTATGGGCCCACTCTGATTTATAGAGGAAATCAGATTTCCAGGCCAGCTAGACAGCTGTGAAAACCTCCATGCTGAGGTTTTACAAGCAACACTGCTCTGTGCCACAGGGTGAGTCAGGAGCAGCATAAACAGCCCCCCAGGATGAGCTGTGCTCTTGTCCAGGCAGCTGGAGCGTGTCAGCTCCTCCTGCCCCAAACCCATCCGTGGGAGAGGTCCGAGCCCTTCTGCAGAGGGGCTTTGGGAGGCGGCGAGAAGCCATGCTCCTCCCGTTTCCTTCTCCAGAAGCATCACTGCGTGATGCTGCCAAATCCCCATTCCTCCATGGAGAACGTTGCAGAGTAGGCTCTTACTCCTTCTTCTGCAAAGACGTGAAATAAAGAAACAAAACAAAAGCTGATTAAAAGAAGCTCCCTAAGCCCCTGCCAGGACTTGAAATACTTCCAAGCTGGCAAATGCATTCCAGAAAAAAGGGAATATGTATAATTTTAAAAAAAAAAATATTCAGCCCGGCATTAAGCCCGTACCTTGTTACTCATGTCAATGTGGTCGTCTGCTCGGGGCAACCACGAGGGAGGGCTTCCAGCTGCAGCGTGACTGGCAGAGCCAGGGAGAAAGATGGAGAAAGGAAGGAAGCAAGCAAGCACTGGAACAGGATGTTGGGAGAGGAGGTGAGTGCTGCTGGGTCACAGCCACAGAGAGGTTTGGCCATGGTGCTTGAAGTGTCGCAGCTATTTCCGTTCTGGACTTCAGGCAGGCGCTGATGCCATCCCCACCATTCTTTGGGGCTTGAGGTGCTCCCCAGTATTGGTGGGGTGTTTTAGAGGGAGATCCACCCTACATTCCCCGGAGGTATCACGTAGGATTACACACAAGGGAGTAGTTTTGCTCTTTTGTGGTGTTTTCCATTGGAGCTGAGCCTCACGGACACCCAGGCTAGCGAGATGCTTACAGATCTTCTTATCCTTTCTGGTGCCTCCTCACAGAAGCAGGGACGTCTGCCTCTTCCTCCCAAGTATCATCAACGCTGGGTGCTTTTTTTTTCACACCCACCGTGGTTGATTTTCCCTGTCAATACTATGTGATGCCACAGTAACAGAGATGTAGGACAAATCCCAGGTTATGGGCTTTTTGGTTTTGACATTCTTTGATGCTATATTTGTGTCAGAATAATAAATAATAAATACACACAACAGCATCAAAGATTTCTTCTGCCTGCTCCCCCCAGCACCCCCAGCCTATTTCTGCCTATCCCTGTTAAGCCATTATAAAGATATTTTCCTGCCAGCCTCTTATTTTACGGACTATCCTTTCATCTGATGCTGCACCTGAGGTCCCACTTATCTGCTCTCTCTGAAAAGAGCTGTTAATAAAAGAAAGTCCCTGTTAATAGCCCCAGGAACAGCTTTCCCTGGAACGGCGATGCCAGATTCCTGCTCTTTCCCCTCCCTCCTCTCTCCCTTTCCCTCTGCTCCTTCGTCCTTCCATCTGCACCTGGACAAAGGGTCAGGGAACTTTCTTGACGTGGTTGTAAGGAAAACGTAGGGCAATTTTTCTCTGCAGCAACCTGAAATGATGAATTAAAAGGAAGGGAAACTAAAATGAAGGGGGTAGCAATAATAATTCATGGCAAAACTTTACTGCAGAGGCCTCCGGGGTCACCCCGTGTCTCCGCCGTGTGTGCGGCTGGAGACCAAAAAGCAAGATGCTATCGAGCCAGCAAGACATTATCAAGCCATCATCTCTTTTTGTCTAGAGGTTCCCCAGAAAATATCAATAGGTGATAGGGAAAACCAGGTAAAGCAAAGCTCTGCCATCGTTTTGGAGGTCTCTTTTCCCTGAATACTTCCTTTTTTAAAGAAATAAGGGAAACTTCCTTAAGTTGCAGAAGAAACTTAGTTCCCCAAGTGTCCTCGCTGCCTCACATGATGCCCCATCAATTAATATTTAACCAATTGCTGGGACAGCTCTTAAACCACAGTACCAGTGTGTCCTCTTGCCCTAAATCCTGACTGTGTGGGCGTCGGACTTTATGTACCTCATTTTGCTCCCATAAAGTCCAAGTCAAACCTATGGAAAAAAACCCCTTCGTCCGCACTCCACAGCGGGCATCGTTCAAGACATTTCATGGAAGAGTATGGGACTGAAAACCCAGAAAATTTGAGGTGGTGAGAACCCAAGTTACAACTCCAAATCACCAGTGAAGGAAGGAGCACTGATGAGCGAGTTGTTATTGTATTTATTTCTAGACCTGGCTGGAAAGGTTTGATGAGTGGCGAACTTGCTAAATAAACACAGTCTAAAAGAAGCTTGAAAACATTTGTAAAATCAGGTCAAAATGTACAGGCAGTCATGGCCAAGAGGTAATTATGTGAAAGTTTGGGTGATTTTTCAGAGAGGGTTTTCATTCCTGAAAGGCCGAACTGTTTTGTTTTCACTCATTTTTCCCAACTTTTCACTTGAAAAGAGAAGTTTTCTTTGACAATTCACCCACATTTAAAATCATCATCATTATCATCCTGTGCCACCAAAATAATTTGAACCAAACCAAAATATTCGGTAGGCCTTAAGGGAAGTGCTTCATCTGGCTATGAAGGTACATTTCCAGAGGGTTTTGGGGTTCTCTGGAAGAATGCAGGGAAACATGTTGCATCCATATTGATCTTTTATACCACCTAATTTCTTGGTTCTCCTGCCACATGGAAGATCTTGTGTCGTTTGGCTGCTGTGGTACCTCCTGTCACACCAGCAAGGCAAGAAATAATTTTGAGGCACCTGCCAGGCAGAAGGTTTGGGCTACAGGCACCAACCCTCCGGCTGCTGCAGCTCTTTTAGCGGAGAGCAGGAAGAAATCCCAACCCAAATACCCCAGTTACATGTCAGAAGGAAAGGGGTAACAGGGAGCTGAAATTTAGCAGGATGGGGGGGTGTGGGGGGATTTATCATCTCTGCATTGCCCTCTAAGTATATATCTACCTCACCAAATAAAATAAGAACTTAAAATGAAACAAAGGTCTTTCTGGTTGAAACGCCGTCGCTTCCTTTAGGGCTGGATGATGGAAACCCACAGACTTCATTGGATGAGGCACTGATAAATCTGCTAGATTAATTGTAGAGCGGAGATTAGCACCCACCGTTCAGCATCAAGCTCTGAGCATTAAACTAATTGCTAGGTTCCAGCGCCGCACGGCTTCCCAGCAGGAAGGCGCTGCCCTATAAATCATCACACACGAGCGGCATTTAGCCAGAGATGTTAAAAAAATATAAAATAAAATCTGGCTTTGTCCTGGGAATACTCCCACCGTAGGGGATGGTTTCTCTTTCTGTTCCAAAGACAAAGCCCAGTTCCCCCCTTGGGGTGGGAAAGCATATCCCCTCTGCCCTGCTACCCTTAGCATTTGCCTAGAGAGATGTTGGTGTGGAAAATCATAAAGACATTTTAAGAGAGGGAGATGTACAGGCTATAGCTGTCGGGAATTCCCAACCTTGGAGCGGGTTCCCAGAGAACCTCCGTCACTCCCCCTCGGCCATACGGTTTGCAATGAATGTAAAACAGCCATTTCTGTTAGGAACGCCCGGAGCCAATGCAGTTTCCTCACCATGGTACATCAGGCATTTCCCTGCCACACAAACACCCTGGTGCCCTCATGTTTTATGGACCTTTACCCAGCAGAGAGGATTTTACGGAGAAGCGAAGGGCAGTATGCAGCAAGATTTTGCTCTGATCTTTCTGTGCTCCCAGCCTCCTCCTCGTCCCTGTGACAGAGCATGAAGCCATGTGGCTGATGTCCCCTGTCTCTCTCATTCCATCCCAAGCTCTTTTGTTCGGTGCTCATAGAACAGAAGTCCCATCAAAGCATCCTGCCCTCAGAGGGACACTGGTGGAGTTTGCAGTGGCTCTCAGCCTCTCAGGCATGCCTTCTTCCCAGTGGCTGGGACAGACAGTGACATCTTCTCACCTTGCATTGCAGCTAGTGGGTCAGGACCTATTTTGAGACCATTTAACACATGTTTTCTGGCTTTCCCGTCCTTGCTTGGAAAAATCAGGTCAGCTATCTGCTGTGCTGGTCTCACCCAGCTCAGAAGCTCTTCTGAGGTCCTCAAGGACAGGGGAGGACCTTACAATTTCCCAGAAGAAATCAAATTCAGGGCATTACTTGCCCATCAGCAGCATCCTTCTTGCAGGCAGAGTTCTGCATTGTTGGGTGGTGGGGTTTTTCCACCTTGCTGGTGAGCAAAGTGCCAATTCCTACAGGACGTAAGGCTGTAGGAACCCTTTCAAAGGAATAAAAGCAGCACCGAACACAAAGCCTGCCTTCAAGCCACAAGAATCTATAATGCCAGTCCTGCTCAACGGCTCCCGAGAAAGGAAGCAGCAGACAGAAAGCATGGCAGTAACAAGGATTCAGGACAGAGATCCTACACCAAGTACCCGACACACTGAAGATTTTTGGCCAAGACAGTTGGTACGTCTTGGCTCCAGAAGGATGTGAAACCCAGGGCTTTACTGATTGCCAGGCATCACAGCCTCAGGAGGAGAGGTCTGCACGTAACTGCAGCTGTCAGGTTATGTTTTCTGTACAAAACAGCCTGTCCCCAGGGACAGACAGCAGCCCTTGGGCATCGCACCCAGGCAGCCAACCTGTTGTGAGCCCTTTCACGTTGGCAGGGTAGAAGGTGGCTAGCATGACGCTGTGGAAAGCCAACCATCTCTAACTTAGTTAGGCTCAGCTTTGATGTGTGATGGAAATTGCTAGAGCTCTACGCTGAGCTTCGCGTGGGTGCGCACCCCTCTTCCCCAGGCCGCTGGGATCCGTGGTGGTGGGATCTGAGCTTTCCAGATCCAATGCTGACTAACAGGTGTGGGCTGAGGGGAATGTAGTTTGGGTGCCCACTTCATAGCTGTTCTCTAAGGGATAGGTTGGAACAGTTTTTACTAACTGGGCACCTTCCAGGAGCTCTCAGACTGCGTGCCAGCAAGCCAGGTTCCAAGCAGATGTGGGAGGCCTTGGAGAAGTGCTCTGAAGGTGGACGGGAGAGTGGAGGAGGAAGGGAGGAGGTTGTCTCTGCTGCAATGTACAGCAGCTGCTCCATGCCAGACAGATTTGCACAGATTGAGAGGTCAGCTCAGCAACACAGGTGTGAGGAAGAGAGGGTGAGGGAGGGAGGAGTCATACATGTAGCTATGCGTTCAGCATCTACAGAAACTCCTCTGGACTTGGAGCTGGCCCCTGCATGTCTCTGGAAGACGTGTATCCACCAGCTCTGCTTTGTTTCCAGAATTCATTCGGGCTGCAAATGGCATGGAAATAACTGGCTTTTGCTGTGATGCAGCCACGCTTCAGCTGGGAAGCAGGGTCCAGGCTTCTGAGATGCTCTGTGAGGAGGAGGAGGAGGTTTTCGGTTTGAGCCACATTCTGCCCCTGAATTACAGGACCTGGTTTCTCACTGAAGTAGCAGAGGCACATACAGCTCAGGGGATCTGGGTCCCACGAGAAGGTCCTTCTCCTGGGAGATCCTTTGTGGATGCTGGATGCTTTCTAGACATCAGGTCCCTGGCTGGTGATGGCCACCACTCTCCTCAGCTCTGCACTAGGCTGTTACACAGGATTGGCTTGCTGTTAATTAGTACAGTGCCTCTGATTTGCCTTTCGCTGACAGCAAAGCGCAACGCTTGTCTTCCCCACTGCCACCCAGGGATTTTCCAAAATGTTCTGGGACGCAGCTTTGAGTCCAACATCGCCCCAGTGTTAACCTTGGAGATGGGCTGAGCAACCAGTACCGTTAGTCAGAGTAAATAACAGCAAAAATGATATTTACTGGGATTCAGTCTGCTGAAAGGAAAGCACAGTACGATATGACAGCCAGGTCAACTCTCCTGTGGGTGTGAGCCAATGCTGCTCCCTAAGGTTTAGCAGATCTGTACCGCATAGCTTCACACAAGGTGTTGCCTTTCCCTTCAGTTTTCCCCCTCCAGAAACCTAATCCTTTGGGAAAAAACAGAGGGGGAAAAAAATCAGTCTCTTAGTTAGTGTCCAGGCACCTTCGAAGGATGGGAGACAGGATTTACCCTGGGATGATGGGAGAGATGGGAGTCTGAGACCCACCCTGGCATGACTCTACATGGGCAGGGCAGGAGCGGCTCTGCTGGTACCTGATCGTGGGTGGTGGTGAGCAGCAAATAATTAGGGGAAGTCTGTATCGATGTGGAGGAAAGTGAGTTGTCTGCAGAGATGAACATGAGTGCCATTAAGGACCGGCTGCCAGAGGAGCCCCTCTCCCTTCCAACAAGGTCTCCTTACAAACGAGACTCGTACTGTGGGTCTGGCACAAGAATGGAGACACACTGACGTCCCACTGAGTTCACAAGTGTCATGTCCACTTCTGCCCATGGATTTCAGTGCCGATTAAACCCACCCTGCCTGGCCCTACAGAGCCTGCTCCATTCCCTGACAAGTGTGGAGGTTTGTCCTTGGGTAATGTGGTCCTACAGCTTGATGGCTAACACCTGGACGTACGGTTCTCCATCCCAGGGGTTTGGATGCTTCCCCAAGCCGAACCCTGGAAGCCAGCTCCAGCTCCCCACTGGAGACAAACACAGTCAGCACTCATGGGGTAGCTGTGGGGATGGGCTGGGATGCTCATGCCGGATAAGAACTGGACTGAAGACAACCTGCCCAAGCCATCACCCTCCTCCCAGCTGGCTCATGCAGAGGGGACAGGAGGCAGAGCAGCCAGAGAAAGGCAGGGGCTGCAGTGGGGGAAGGAGCCCTGCACCATTTCGTGGCTCCTTCCAGCCATCCCCAGGCAGAGCGCTGCCTATTTTTAGTTCCCAAGGTAGCTGAAATACCACCGTGATATTCATTAATGAAACCCCTGTCGAATGGGAACTGCAAGGTGGGGGGGTGATGATGATGACAACTGGTTAGTCTGTTTTGTTTTGCTGCATTTAATTGCTGGCTTCAGTACAGAGGCAGAGCGTGGCAGGAGGCTCGGCTCCTCTCACCTCGGGAAAAGCGGGAGTGCCAGACCCAGGGGAGGCGGGAAGGGAAAAGTCAATCAGGCAGTATTTAAAAATCTACCTGCTGGGCCCACGGGGGGCTGGAGATTTTAATGTCATTCCCAGCTTGAGTTGCAACCTGGAGAGTGAGAAAAGAAAGGGGTATCTGCTCTTCTTGGATCCTTAATTGCTCGTTAAGTCATCTCAGAAATGCCTCAACTCCTGGATGGCCCCATGCTCCCAGATGGAGTGGCTTCATCCTTGGGGGAGGGGGGTGGTGGAGATGAGGAGTATTTTTAAAAAGACTCGTTTCACCTGCTTTTCCTGGGCCAATAAGACTGAGAGCTCAGAGTCTCACTCCAAAAAATAAAACTGAGTCTGGACAATTTTTATGAGCATTCATCAGGAGTGATAAATTCTCCTACGAGCCTTTCCCCTGCCTGGTGACTCTGTCTGCAGGGAGCCTCCCCCACCCCCAAAAGGGTCCTCCAGTGAGTGCAGGGGAGCAAGTACCAAAATACCCCCCCTACCCTACAAGTTCAAGCCCTGCTCCTGTCCCAGGCGGCCCTGACAACCACAGACAGAGCCCCTGACAACTCCCATTCTGCCCTAGCATCACTGTACATCCATGTCTTCCACCCAAACCCTCCAGCACTGGGGAGTCACAGGGGACTCCCACGAGTCTTGGCAGCGGAAAAAGTGAGGTGGCTGTTTCCCAGCACAGAAGCAGCCAGGGCCATGCCATTCGCTCAGGTGCTTTGCAGAAGGCAGCCCGCAGTTAAATCCACATGGCTCAGGAGCAGCTGGAGAGCTTCAGATGACCTCTGCCGTCTTCTGGATCTTGTACCTGCCATCCCTCCCCAGCAGACAGGGCAACGTGCAAAAGGCATTCAGTCCTTCCTACCTGACCGAAAGCATGGGTGCTTCTTCTGCACCACACGTGTCAGGGCCGTGCCATCAGCAGGCTCCCTGTTCGTCGGGGGCTGTGAAAGGAGCAGGATCACAGCTCTGGCGGGCAGGCAGACCATACCGATGATTTATGAATAGTCGCTGGGATCACAGAGCATTCTCAGGCAGGAAACAAAGGTTTTGAGGGGAACTGAACTCTCTGAGGTTCTTCGTTTGTCTGGGCTTTGGAGGTGTGGGTCACCAAGACTGCTGCTCCAAAGCGAGCAGAGTGGGTACAGAGGGCTTGTTCCCTATTCCTGGGCACCAGAATAGGATGTTAAATATTCTGCCAGAAACTTCATGTTCATAAAGTCTTCAAAGCATAGAGACTCCACCCCATTAAGTTTTATGGGATGGTGTCTCCATACAGTACTGAGACTTCTCCAGCCCATAAAGGCTGGATGTGCGTCCATTTCTCTGAGTACAGAAATCTCCAGCGCCTTCAGTCTCCAGCACTGGTGATTTTTTAACAAGATCAGTGTTCAACAGAGGGAGGCTGCGGAGGAGTTGTGTCATACACCATGTCGTTCCCCACCTACACAATTAGGTTATCGTGCTGCTTTGAAGCACTGGCACTTCTCCACTTCTGATGGCACCCACGACCTAAGAAGTGACCTGCTGGCTTTGTGGTACCCAGGGAGAGCCACCCATTTGGGCTGTTCCTACCATAGCTGATAAAACTGAGCATTGGACAGGAGTGATAGCAGCACCAGGCAGGGCAGAGGAAGAGGATGGAGCTTGTTGTAGCCAGGGAGGATGTAGGAGCTCCCCAGGAGCTGCCCACCCAATTGTGGGTGGCTTTCTGCTCATGAGATGGGTCATGAAGGGCTGTTTGTCCATGGGACAGTGACAGTTAAGCACGGGCGCTGCCAGCACTCGCTGCCCTTTGTGAGACTCCTGTTTCTGGTCAGCGGTTGATGATTTAGACCAAACGCCCTGGAAGAGCGAAGATTTCCTCCTGCGTTTGTCCAAGAACGGGTTTGATCTAGCAGACAAAAGGTCATCAAACCAGGAGATGAGCTTGAGCTTCACTAGTTTGCTATAAACACACATGAGGAATAAGAGTTCCAAAATTTTCAAAGCCACAAAAGAAAACCTCTGTGGATTAGTCAACACCCCTGGGGGCTCAGGAGCTGCAGGGGAAGGTGATATGGGACATCCCCTTACTGCAGAGCAAGCAGAGGGTGGTCATGGATCTGAGTTATTTGGGTGTCCTGCGCTCCAGAGGGGTGAAACATCACCCACTGTGGGCTGTTACGGCAGAGCTGAACTCAGCTATTCCCAGGCTGTCTAGACATTCCCATCCTAAATCTGAGACATCTTCCAGACCCAGGTTGTGTCAGAGGATTATCTAAAGTTGCCGCTCCAGTGAATCAGTTTTCTCACCCAAAACTGATGCTGTGGGAACACATCCCACTAGCCCTGCCCTCGCCACCGTCCTCCTTCGCCACGGACCATACCTCTCCCTCTGAGTCGCAAAGCATGGCAGCCAGATGGGGAGGTCTGGGGGAACATGAGTTACCCTTGTAGCAGGGGCACATGGCAAAGAACAAGGATTTGGGAAAAGCAATAAACCAGCATCGGAAAAAAGATTCAATACAAGAATGTTTCCGGACTTGGTGACAATGCCTAGTGTTGGACCTAGTAGGGCTGGACAGATGGTTGGACTTGATGATCTTGAAGGTCTTTTCCAACTGTAACCATTCTATGATTCTATTCTATGATTCGTTCCTGACAGCTTGCTGAACTGTTTCTGAAACCTCTGCCTCCCAGTTCTGCCTCAAGCACCAGTATGACCTCTTGTTTCTTTCCTCTGCAGGCTGATGCCAAGATGGTCTGTGATGTTGTAAGTCGGATGGAGGACACAGAGCCCTTCTCTCCAGAGCTGCTGTCAGCTATGATGAGACTCTGGGCAGACTCCGGGATCCAGGAATGCTTCAACCGCTCCCGGGAATATCAGCTTAACGACTCGGCCCAATAGTGAGTATCCCTTTCCATGGTCTCCTGTGTTAAGAAGCTGCATTTGGGCTTGTTGAAGTTTTAACTAACAGTAATGACGTCATAGCGGTGGAGCCGAATGCGGTTCTGCTTGCCCGCTGGGATGCATGTTGTGTCACAGGCTGCTAAAGGCAGAGGGGATCAGGCAGGACATCCATGTCCCCTCTGAGGTCAGGTCCGTGACCCTGAGGCCAGGTTCCCAAAATGACAGTCTGAACACATGGCTTTGGTTCCTCCTGACCTCTGCCTGTCAGCGGCTGCCCAGGCTCTGAAGAAACCTTTCTTCATTTATAAAGATAATTGATCTGGTGCATTTGCCGCCACCCAGGCACAGAGGCTTAGGCGTCTCACCCCATCATTTCCATGGTGGCAACTCCTGCCACCAGACAAAATGTGTGCCTGTCCCTGTACCGGCTTGTGGCCTGTAATCAGCAAATGTAGGGAAGTATAAGCATGAGGATCGAATCATCATGGAGTGATGATTCCCTCAGTTCTACCCTCAGAGTGTTTGGTCATCAGAGAAATAGAGGCTTCCCCAAACGGTGATGGGGCAATGCTACATCCATGCTTTTGCCTTTCACTGTAACCCTTGTCAGCAAGTTCACCAGCTGACTCATGAACTTCTGGAGCTGTTTGGAACGTCTGGCACCTCTGCTTAGTTTTCCCCTCGATATCTATGGAAAAAGCGTGGCTCGTGGTTTTGTTCATGTGGTGGGGCTGGTAGCTCTGGGTCTGCACCACCCCCTCCTGTCCAAGCTGTCAGGGCACTCAGGGAGCGCGGGATCGGTTCTGCTTTTGCAGTGCTGTAGCAGAAGGCGAGTGATGACACATCACTTGGCATTGACTGAAAACCAGCTGAGAAGCCTGCAGATGTGTGGTTGGTGTCACAGCATCCTACCCAACCATTTCTCACCTACCTCTCAGTGATGCTCCTGGCATTACGCTGCCTTTTAATCACTGCTGGGTGGAGCTGCATGCTTAATCTCTATTTCATTGCCTGTAGGACCAAAATCAGCTGCCTCTTGCCAGTTATTTCTTTTTAGTTTTCTTTCTTTTATGGAAAAAGGGTCTGACAGCAAAGCCATACCTTTAGAGATATAAATGATATCAAATGCCAGTCCTAATTGCATTACAACCTCGTGGAAAATTCCTCAATTGTTTTAGAGCCAATTACCTCAAGGGAAGTATTTTGATTCCCCTTCCACACAAGGCAGCAGTTGGAAAGAATAAGCACAGCTCTCCTGATGTGACCAACTGCTGGGCAACCCATCAGCGAGAGCTCAGAGACCACAAGCAGCTCCTACACATCAACCAAGGATGCTCTGTGCTGCAGTGTGCACAGTGATGCCAACATGTGGCTGCAGCCCAGTGAACTGAATTTTGGTGTCTCTAGCAAAATCTCTTACATCTGGAGGTGGATGCACAATCCTCCTTGCTGGGGGAGATCTGTGCTGCCTCCCTCCTTGGCCATGCTGCCTATCGTGCTGTGTCTGGATGCTTGTCTTCTCCAGGCTGAGTCGGGCAGTGATGCTGGAGATAACAGAAGTCCTTCGCACTGATGGACCTGCTGCCATTTCAGAGCCTCTGGTGGTTCTGTCAGCGGGAGCAGAGATGCTGTCACAGGGCAGGGCACTGTCATGCATCCCGCTGCACCTCCAGGCCCCGATGCCATCACACCAGATGGCAATGCAAGCAAGAGCTTGGTTGGCACTTATTCACGCCCAGTGGACTCCCGGGGAACGGAGGCATATTTTTCATTTAGTCCTTCCATGCTTTGGGGTTGTTTCTTCCGCATGAGAGAAAGATTCGAAACAGTTTTTCTATTCTCTCCCCTGCCCGCCCCAGGAAAGGGTTTATCTTTACTGACACTGATACCAGGTTTAAAACACAGCACCTACAAATTGTGCTTTCATTAGAATCATAGAGTCATAGAACGGTGTGGGTGTGAAGGGACCCCAAGGATCAGAGTGCTCCAACCCCTGCCACAGGCAGGGCCACCAACCTCTAGCCAAGATCTACACAAGGTAGCCCATGGCCCATCCAAGCTGGCCTTGAACACCCCCAGGGATGGGGCACCCACCCCCTCTCTGGGCTGCCCGTTCCAGCCCCTCACCACTCTCTCTATAAAGAACTTCCCCCAATATCTCATCTAACCCTTCCCTCCTTCAGCTTCACTCCACCCGCCTTGTCCTGCCAGTGTCTGCCCTTTGGAAAAGCTGATTCCCTCCTGTTCCTCTGCTCCCTTTAGGGATGGGAATGAGGTCCCCCCGCAGCCTTCTCTTCTCCAGGCTGAACAAGCCCAGCTCCCTCAGCCTCTCTTCGTAGGGGAGGTGCTCCAGACCCCTGATCACCTTCATGGGGCTGAGAAGGGCTGAGAAGAACAAATTCCAGGCATGAGCCGGATCTGAAGGTCCCCAGAGTCTCAGACAGTGACGGGCAGTGAGCAGGACTAGCATTGCTCATTTTTCAGGTTTCTGGTGCTAAGCTGCAAGGTCTGGTGTTTTGCTGATGGGGGCCGGAGGGAAGCTTGCTGCAGGAGTCAGAGATGGCACTCCACTCATGCTCAGCACCAGGTCCTGCGGTGGCCAGCACAGTGGGGCCTTCAGGAGTGGTCCAGACCCCTTCCTTCACCCAAGAAACCATCCGTTGAGTGCGCTGAGTGCTTTCCAGACCCCCTTTCCTCCTCTGTGTGGCTGTTTTTAAGAAACACCACTTGGGCTCCTCAGAGTTCCGTGCTGCCAACATCCTACGCTGCTCTTCCTGTGCTTTACCGTGAGGTTGTATTAACGGCTGGGCCAACCGGCCTTCTGTTCCAGCCCCTGGGACACCAAGGCACAGGCTGATCTACAGCCAGCAGGAGTGAGCAGCAATTAGTGTCTCATTAATTTCACTCAAAATAGATTTAGTATTTTGTATTAGCCTAACCAAGAAGTGAGTAATGGCTCTCCTCTCCTGGCCAAGATGGGCAGGAGCGGGATGCTTTCTACTCCGCCCTACGTGTCTGCCCGACAGTGTGGACTTACCAGCAAAGCTTTGCTTCTTTAGGCTCCAAAGGCAGCCTGTCCTTAGCCAAGGTCTCAGAGCTCCTGTGAAGGAACAGGAGAGAACAGCACTTCTGCAAAGGAGTAAAAAACACCGTGATGGAGGAAGAGGGGAGGTTGGGTAACGGGCAGCAAGAAGCAAAGCACAGTGAGAGAATGGGAGAGCGTAAGATGCAGCGGGCGGTTTCATCTCTTTTCATTACTGCATTTTTTTATCATCTCCTAAGGCAACTTTACGGGTGGGTTGAGTTCCACATTCCTAATCTCTTGATTATGTTTTTATTCCTACTTTGTCTCCTCTTCCTTTCTTGTCTCTGTGCCTGGGAGCTAAATCTACCTCTGATCATCAAAGAGTCTGGGCACCGCTGATGTCGTCTTCTTCTCCAGCCAGTTTCTGTCTGTGGAAGCACATCTGTGACCCACATTTTGCTTTCAAAAATCAGCAAAATAGAGGTTTCCAGCTGGTTGCCTTAATCTCCTACTTTTGTTCAGATTTTTCAATTGTCTCGTGTTTCCTAGCCCTGAGTTCCTAACTAGCCTGGTCAGTGGAGTTCAGTGCATAGGCCAAGCTTGATCTAAACCACCCAGGGACGGGGACCTGCTTTGAATGGCCTCCAAACCAGGGGCGGGTGGGGGGCAGATGGAGCAGACGGAGCATCCACACGCGCACCGGTTCTCTGCACGCGTATCCATACCGTCACAGGCCTTGCAAGATGTGTAGGCAGAGGCAGTTTGCAAGTACACAGACACGAGAAAGCCAGGCTCCATCGCCAGTTATTCTCCTCCTGCTTCCAAGTACACTGAAAGATCAGTTAGTGACGCCAGGGCTGTGAAACTACCGTGAAAATGTAAAATATTTTAGGCCTGCGTTCAACCCAGACATCTTCACACGTAGCAGAGGTGTCAAGGCTGGGAAGCTTGTTGCCTTTGGCTCTCTCCATAGGGAATGAAGAGAGGGAGAGATGCCTCCAGAGAGGGATACAGCCCTCACTGCTCAGTGGAAAGAGAGACCAGTCATGTCTGCTGCTCTACCGCAGCCCTGATGCCTTAAGTCCACGCCCAATGCGAAGCCTAGTGCTTCAGTCGCTCCATCTTTGAGAACTCCTCTTGCAGTGCCTTATAGAGAAACGGCACCAAACTCAGAATAAAATACCCCTGCGCCTTTCATCTCACCCTGTCTCATGTGGGGCTGTGTTCTGTTCCCCACAACAGAATTGTCTTTGCATGACAGTGTCACCTTCCCTACTGACACCTGTTACGTCCCACCATGTGCCAACACATACTCGAGAAAAACAGTTAAAGTAGAGCCAGATATTGTTGTGCTGTAGTGAAGGGCTTCCAGACTGAGCCCCAACAAGGCAGCATTGGAACAAGCTGTCCAGAGAGGCAGTGAGATGTCCATCCTTGGAAACACCCAACATCCAGCCACCTGAGCTAACTCCGGAGCTCAAATCCAAACTGATGCTTTCGGGTTTGCTTTTTGGGTTCCCCCCTCGCTCTTTCTCTCATGGCCCTGGGTTTAAAAGGGAGAAAGGTCTTCAAGGTTGGCAGTGCTCTCCTGTTCCTAGCTATGCAGGACCACGCAGCTAAACCTTAGGACTTGCAGGGCAGGGGTGTTACATATGACTGTCGGCATGTGGTCCATCTTAATGCGCTGCCGTTGTTGCTGGCACTCCCAGACTGAAGAAAGAAAAATTATAGGTCAAGGTTTTGCATTAATATTCCCATCAGGTGGATAGATCCATTTTCTCATCACAGCCCTTGCATTAAAATACGGTTTTCTTGCTCGTGCCTCTCACTTGCGCTCGCTCGCATTTCATGGGAGGGAGGAGCAGCGTAAATGGAACAGGCTGGTTAATTGGGATGCCTGGCACTGTGCTGTTTATTGAACAACCCACCTCAGTGTCCTGGAGCCCAAGCACCAGTAAAGCAGGAAGGGGAGATACATCACAAGCAGAGCGGTAGATACATTTGTCTGAATTTACGGGTTAATTTACCCCTGTAAGTAAATATGCCCACCAGCTTTGAATAATTAAGTTCCAGCTTTGAATAATGAAGTTCCCCCTACGATAAGCAAAACAAAAGAGAGCTGGTTGACTGGAACCGCCGGCCTTGCTCTGTTCCCACAAATGAGATGCAAATAGATTTGCAGGGAGGAGCAGCTCTGTGACGTCTGCTGGTGCCAGGGCTGGAGCAGGGCTGTCTCCAGTACGCATGAGGAGGGGGAGACAGGGGGGCCAGCTAAACATCAGCCTGTTAGAGCCTATGGCAGGGCTCATAGAGGTCTCATAATCCTCATACATTAAGTAAGGGTGATGGAGTCCTGGGACAGGCTGCCCAGAGGGGGGTGGAGTCTCCTTCTCTGTAGATATTCCAGACCTGTCTGGACACCGACCTGTGTGACCTGTCTTAGGGACCCTGCTTTGGCAGGGGGGGTGGACTCGATGACCTCTTGAGGTCCCTTCCAACCCCTACAGTTCTGTGAACCTGTGACTGCTGTACACTCAGGGCTGAGTGGGAGCTGAAGGAAGGGCACAACAGGAAAGATGTTGTCCTTGAAGTCCGCTGGATATTTTCTGGCACCTTGCCCTCAGTCTTCATCCTCCCAGAGACCAAATTTCACCAAAGTCAGCTGCAGCCTCTCCAGTGGCTGCCTCTGCTGACCCAAAGCAGGTTGGAGACCACATCACGGTGTCAAGCGACGCTAACCTTCCCATCCCACCAAACACTGCCAGGGGAGCGTGAGGATTGGACTTCTTCACCTGCAAACTCACCCGTAGCCATGGAGCAGAGGTCTGCAGGACTCTGCACAGCACAGCTCCTCTGTAAGACATTGCTGCTGGTCATAACGCCCACCCAGCTTGGCTCCTCTCGGAGCCAGAGCTGCTCTCTCCTGGGACACAGCCTGTCCATGGTAGAAAGGCCGCTCCAAAGCACAGTCCCAGAGCTGGCCCTATTCCCTTCCCAAGCTGCATGTGGAAGTCATCAGAGAGAGGGAAAACTGTCTCAAAAGCCATTCAAACTCAAAGGACATGAACGAGAAGGGAAAGCAGGAGGTCCTGTCCCTAGTTTCTGAAGGACTAAATCCCCTCTGGGTCTGTGGGAAGGTATCTCAGATGCCATCACTGCCCCACTTTACTTCTCCCATGAAGAGGAGGAGCCACAGAGCTGGGCTTTGAAACAGAGCTGTGGCAGCACCCAGAGACGTGGGAACATCCAGGAGAGCGTTCGCCAGCTGAACCAGAGCTCTGATGCTTCACTCACTGCCTTTTCATCTGAAAAAGCTCATTCTCCAGCCAGCTCCACTGAAAACTCAGCACCTCTTCAGTCAGGGGTCTTGTGGGCAAAACCTGACCGGATTAGTGCTGTCACTTCCCTCCTCCTAATCCACTTTTCCCCCCCAAAAAAAGCTGTCCAAGCTGTCTGATGAGACCCAGGAGGTAACACAGACCTCACTACAAAGAGCAGAGGAGTTACGTAGGTAGGTGGTCCCGTGGGGACCATGGCACAGCAGTACCTGCTGCCTCCCAGCCACCTTTTACTGCCATATCGCATCGTAGCAATGAGGTCTTCAGCCCAGGGATTAGTCACATCTTGACATCTGGACTAAATTAATTGGTATTTAGTGGCCTGCGATACCAATCAGGGCTGTCCTGCTTTTGGCAAAGCTCCTGCCCGGAGGGGTGGGAGCCAGACAGTAGTTCACACTGCCTGGAGGAGGAGACGCTGCCAGAATTTTGGAACAACCTCTTCCCTTCTCACAATTTGCTTGGAGCCGAAGAGTCGCCAGCATGACCGATAAACACAGCACAAGGTGTTCACCCCCCTGCTGAAACCTGCTGAACCGCAGCCTTGGCCCCTGGAGAATCCATTCCCAGCCCCGGCTGGCAGAGCCAACAGGAATTTCTTCCTGCCTTGTGGAGGGCTGTGGGTGACAGAGATTTGACTTCTTGTGGCTGAGTATTTGTGTATTTTCAGGCTGAAATGTCCTTAGGAGACCAGCTGGAGCTGGCAGGCTGCCACCAAGGGTTGGGGTTTGGGGTTTTTTGGTTCACTTCAGTTCCCTTTTTCACTGCAACTCTCACTGCCATTCACAGCCCCCCCTCTCCCTGTGCTCAGCCCATGCCTCACCACGGACTCCCACCCTTCACCCCAACCTCCTTCCCGCAGCGGGGAACAGCAGCTCCACAGCCATGGCTCTCCTGGGAACCGCCTGCTCCTCCTCTCTCACAGAGCCAGGAGCCCGAGCTTCCCTCTCCCTTGCTGGACCTTGCGCTTTGATGCACCCCCAGCTCCTCCATCACAGCCTGCCCTGCATCCCTCCCAAGAGTCAGGGGCGGGGTCTTCTGCCAGTGCGGGTCTCAGGGCACCCCATCGCTTGTGTGAAGCTCCTGAGGGCATCAGGTAGCTCCAACAAGGCGGATGTTCCCCCACACGGGTGATTCCGGCGTTGTGCCAGCTAGTCAGCACCCAGCTCATCAGTCACCAGGGCTGTGAGCTCTGTGACCCCCCTTCCCAGGCACACGAGGCCAGGTAGGAACCACCCAGCTGCTGCGTGGGTCTGCAGCATGTCTGCAGGAGAAGCTGTCAGCGACCACCGTGCCGTGGCTCTTCTCTCCTTCACACGGCTGGCGTCAGGTCTGGCACTGTCTGCGACATAGGGAGGTGAGCACGGCGGTGGCGCGTGGTTTCCTGACATATTTGCTGTCTGTTTGAAACCCTTAAATGGCAAAGAACGGCAGGAACACAGGGATTTCTTCACGGCCAGGCTGCAGGATGGAGCGAGCCATCTTCCACATGGGACTGGAGGCACCAGTGGCCATGGTGTGATGGGGAGATGCTGCCCCCACACCTCCACAGGTCCTATCCCAGGGATCATCCCTATTCAGAGGGAAGTCACAAAGGGACTTTCCTGTGATGTGGGAAGGACATGGCAGAGCTTCTGCTGCTGACCGTGGGGTAATGCTCAGGAGAAGCTGCTCAGCCCAGGGCAAACACTGCTGGGCAGGGCAGACAGCTCCAAAAGTTAACCCCCTTTCACCATCCTTCATGTTTTCACGCCCATGATGCTGTGATTCCTCCGTGAGTTGCCCTGTCCCCCATCCCACCCCTGCTTGGGGACACGCTGTGCCGGGGCAATGCTGTTTTCAGGCCTCACTGTGCAGGAGAGACCGAAAAGCATTTGAGTAACTGCCAGAGGTGCGTGGCCGCTGCCACCCCCCCTTCCCTCACTCGGGGTCCGGTCAGGCACGCACATTCCCCACGAGAAGGGAGAGCGGCACAGCAGCATCCCCACGCTGAGGTGTTTAAGGTCAGTAGTTAAATCCAAACCCAATCATGAGCTTAGCTAAAAAGCGCCCACTTTTCAATATATATTAAGACAACCATTGGAAAATTGCTTTTATCTGCTGCTTCCTAAGCCCTCTGGCTTATATTTTAAAGCCTTTTGTCTGTGAACAGGAGAGCTGGAAAGTCCTTTTTTATTTCCTTAAGCAAATAGTCCATCTAATATCCAACCTTGAGGGGCTGAGGCTTTAAGAGAGAACAAAAATGAAGGAGGAGGGAAAGAAAAAAGCAAACATTTGGGCCATAAAATGACAGGACCTGGCAGCGATGGGGATGAAGCACCCAGAGAAGGGAGGGCAGCATGATCCCTGAAGGAAGGCAGAGCTCCCGGGGACCTCCCTCTCAGAGGCCCGGGTGCCCATCAGTCATCAGGTAGGATCTCCTTGTCTGGGTTCCTGGGTGGGAACAATAAACACGGTTCTACGGACGTGATGCCAAGATCCGCAAAGGCAGAGCAGCCCTGTGAGGAGGAGTGGGCAGGCAAGGGGGCCAGGTGAGCCCCACCAGAGCAGAGTCCCAGCACCCTCCTGCTGAAATCCAGATGTGCCTGGGGGAGTCTGGGGCTCCAATCCCATCACTGGCTAATTGACAAAAAGCTCTAATTAGCCCTGTAGCAAATACCACTCTGTTTCTTTCTCATCCAAGCTAAGCACTGAGTCGATGTTCACCTCCCCGCTATTCATTTCCTGATGCTTATTAGGTGGAAAAAGGGGAAATAGGGGTTCCTTTCTCCATGCAGAAGACACGTCCAGAGCTTGGCAGCACAGGCATGCATTAGGGTACAGCCTCCTGCTCATGGGCACCCAAAGATCAGCCCATGCCTGGTTTCCCCATCATCCATGAGGATTAGACGGTCCCTGACTGGGGCAGGGGACCCAGAGGCAGCCCAGTGATGCTGCTGCATTGCTGCCACATGTGCCGCTGGCCGCACAGCGAGCCACATGCCCTTGAGGGAGACTTTTGACCTTTTCTTATCATTATTGTGGTTTTTTTCTTTTTTTCCCTACAGTACACACAGCTAGTGCTAAGCCCGTGCTCCGGCTCCCGGGGTACTTCTGCATGGGCTGCCATGGACAGACACACACTCACTCCACTCTGCAGACACGAGCTCTGGGCAGGGCTGCTCAGTTCAGTCACAACAGCACAATTCAGAGCAGGAGGAGGCGGGGGCAGAGCAGAGGAGAGTGAACTCCCATCATTGTGCCAAAATCCTGGTGCTCAAACCTTCTCCACCTCCTAGACATTGAAAGCATTTCAGTGCTTGAGTACCTGGAGGAGGAGGCACCTCCTCCAGCGTCTCTGGGGGTCTCATCTGGGGCTGGATTTCTTGAGAAGAAAGAGGAGAAAGGGTGCTGAGCCTGGATTTTTAGGCAGCACCTTCTCTGTGCTGCTGAGAGGGGAGGGAAGAGATGCAGGGGAGAAAGAAACCAGGCCCAAACCGCACCATGGAGCTGCGCCAGGGAAGTGTCAGCTCGGGGTTTGGCAGTTAGTCCAAGCCTCGCCAGGGATTTATGATGCACTGTGCTTCGCTGTAACCCCTTCCCTGCTGCTCCCCTGGGGCTTGCTGGGAGTGCCAGCACTGAGAAGAAATTTGGTGCTCCAAAATTGTAAGCTCAGGCCATGAAACAGCCCACAACAGTTGGTACAGGAGGTTTGACTGTAGGCTAAGAATCATTTCTGAATCCTCGTTCGGGAAAACACCAGCCGGTACAGCCTACCGAGCAGCGGGAATGCCGGTTGAAACGTTTTCGGTTCAAAGGCTCCACAGTTTTGCAATCCCCCAACATGAGATATACTGCACCAGGGAGCGTGCGGAACAGCACAGCCACATCTGCAGCGGGCAGGAACAGGAGGAAGGCAGAGAAAGAGGAGGCTGAGGCTAGCTGGAGGCTGCTGAGAGCTGGGAATCGGTAGCTGAGCCCAAGCAAAAATAAACTCAGGAAAAAAAGCTGCATGTTTCTACCCAGGAGGTTGTCTACTTGCATCCTGCCTGGGGACCACCCTTAAGAATGTCAGAGCCTCTTCCCCACTGACAATGAAGAGTTGCATCCCACAGTCCCACAAGTCTCAACCAGGTCCCACCTGCATGGAGTGATGGCTGGAGGTGACAGAGGGGAGCAGATACCCCAGCCATACATCCAGGCAGCCTCTTCCCACCCACAACTGTTCTCTGGGTAGGACTAAATGGGTTTCCCACTTGCTCCTGCTTCCCAGCACCAGCGGAGCACACAGACTAGGCAGCGAGACTCAGCCCTGCTGTGTTCATGCAGACATCTGCAATTGCTCTGGGAGACTCGAGAGCATCTGCGGGAAGTAGAGGAAAATGTGCTGCAGGCACAGAGGTCATCTACATGACGTGTTTATCTTACCAAGGGTGTCTGAGAGCTATGCAGGCACCCATCTGAGGGTCTGAAAGAACTGCCCAGACCCCTGGTCTGCATGATTCACTTCATCCATCCCATCTGGTTCAGTCCATACAGCCCACTTGGTCCAATCTATCCATCCCACTCAGTTCGGACTATCCATCCTGCCTGGTTTGGTCCATCCTTCCCGCTTGGTTCAGTCCATCCTTCCCACTTGGTTCAGTCCATCCATCTCACCTGGTTCCATCTATCCATCCCTCTCTTTATCCTCGCTAGCTCAAGAACACGGAGGGTGGTAGGTTTTGCTTTGACCCTGCTGCCTCCAGTTGCTGAGCTGCTGCTTTCCCCCAGCTTGATGAGAAATCTGGGGTAGGACCAGCCCTGGTAGCCCATCTGAAGTCCCAGCAGAGAGCATCACAGGGCGGGGCGCCCAGGCTCCTCGGGGCATCCCACAGTGACAGCGGAGAGAGAGCAGGAAGGGAAGTCTCCTTTGTGGACATACACCCCATACCAACAGGGAAAACCTGAAGAAAAACTGGACAAAATTGGGAATCTGCCTTTAAACATGCTGCCTTGCATAAGGCAAGGCGTAGACAGAGCAGTGGTGCAGGTGCAACCTAGCACCATCCCACAGCCTTCCCCGTACACACAGGGGGGCACTCCTGGGACTCAGGCAGTTATTTTTATTTCCACTTTGCAGCGGGAGCCAAAAAGCTCTTTATTTTGAGAAGCTTCAAGCGTTGATTGGATACGGCTGATCCTTCCATCAGCTGGGGCCATGCCACCAGATGAATAACTCTTGCGTGCAGCTGTAATTACCGCTGCGCTTGTGTTTAAACGCAGTGTCATTGATCTGCAGAGCTCATCAGAAACCATATAGGAATGCATGAAATTATACTGGATGGAGCAGAACAGTACATGACAACATCCATTTTCACCCTCCTTTGTTCACCAAAAAAAAAAACCAACAAAAAAAAGCCCCCAAGCATTTATTTATCTCTATTCAAATTCCTGGGCTAACTCCCAATTTAATCATCAATCACAACACCGTTTTAAAGGCTGCTCTTTATGTAGGGAACGTGTTTATTTCTTATAACAGGCCAGCAAATCTCTACTGGCCTCACAATATCTGCCCCTGCGTGGGCAACATTGCTACTCAAAGCATGGAGGAATATTGCTTAAGGGACATAAAGCTCAGTGCGGAGAGGTCTTGTGGTTAAAGCTGCAATTTAGGGACTTCCAAGGGCCACCACAGACTTCCCATCATGTCCTCAGGCGAGTCATCTATCCCTTTAACACCCGTATTCCTCCTAAAGCAAGTGTGATTGATAGTGTTGCCCTGCTCCGGTGCAAGGACATATCAGTCACGCCTGGCGAGAGTTGAGGTGCTCCAGCAAGAGAGCGGACAGAAAGGCCGGCTGGGCAAGGACGATGCTTATGCTAACCAGCCATCTGCTCGAGATGCTCTCCTCCCCTCCTGCGGCCCAGAGGAAGCTCAGCGACAGCCTTTACTGGCAGTGAAGTCCGCATTGTCTGGAACAACTCCTGATGCTTTCCAGACCTGCTTCTGGTCAGCTCCATCCTCCCACTGGAAGCCAACTGCTCCTGGGTTGGTTGAAACGTCTCCAACCAAGCAAGCAAGGACTCCTGGTCCACCCACCCGGCTTACTGCAGCACCTCGGCTGGCAGCTTGCTCTCAAGAGACTGGGAGGTCTGCGGGCTGAGCTGCTTCTGGCAGGGATGTATCCCCAGGGCACACTGGCACATCTCTGCGCAACCTCCAGTGCAAAGACAGCAGCTGTCCTCAGCCTCGGAGGAATGTCCCTAGGAGGCAGCATCCTGTCACTGAGGCAGGCAGCTCATCCCCCATGAAGCCAGGCTGTCCCCTAGGAGCTGATTTTATCCTGCTGCTGATCCCTGATGCATCTTGCGCTGACCACATGGATCAGCCCTGTTCTGCAGAGACCTGGGAGTCACCCAAAGCACAGCTTGGGGCAGGGGGGGCGTGGGGCGCTGCAGGAGTCCAACCCTCTGGGGCTGGTTGTGTGGCAACGGGAGACCACGACAGACCCCTCTGAGGTTGCTCACGCCTGTGAGAGAGGGAGACAGGAAAAGTGGGTGGTCAGCAGGACCTCTCTCCAGGCCAACCAGCCCTGGTGAGAGCCTTCCCTGGTGGGAACAGTCAAGTTGTTTTGATGTACAGCAAGCAAATCTCCTAATGATGATTCTGCTGATTGTTTTCTAAAGGGATGAGAAACTCCATGAATTTTCCCTTACATGTCTCTGCCTTTGGATCCGGCCTGGACTGAAACCAAATGCAGTGATACCTCAAGCAAAGCCCTTCTCAGCAGAGCCTCAGCCCAACAGTTACTGAGGAGGGCCAGAAAGTCTGTTTACATCGCACAGATTTTACACACCCAGGAGACCCACCTGTGTCTGGGGTAACAGAGATGTTTTTAGTGCACAGCCAAGGGTAAAATCTCCAGGTTTTGGTGTTGCTACCAGTGGGTCACATCTGTCCACAGCAAAGCACGGGCTGGTTTTGGTACCCAGGGTTTCTGGCAGGGATGCTTAAGTGGGATTTGAAAGCCGAAATCCCTATAACGTGCTAACAGGTCAGGAAAACAGACAGAGGAGAAGATCCAGCAGCACAATTCCTGCTCCGTCACCAGCAACCCGTCTTCCTCAGCACAATGTGTGAATAAATGAGGCCCCTTGATTGAAATCAGCTCCCGATGGACCCACCCAGCTCTCAGTAATTGTGCTGTCATCCAGCTATGAGCGTCTTCTATCTGCTTCTCTGGTCCGGGAGCAGAGATCTCATTAACTAATGCTTTCCTGCGTCGCATTACATCCAAATCCCTCGCCGACGCTCTCCCCAACGCAGACAGACACCCAGCACTACAAAAGCACCGCAGCTGGATCTATTTTGTTCCTTCCAGCGTAGGAATGGAGATGTTAATCTACTTCCCTGACTGTCAGAAGTATGCAAATAGATGTCCAGGGTGTTGGCGCACTCCTGGGTGAATGTCCCTGGCTGGGGGCTGACCAAAGGGGTTAAAATTCCACGGGGCTGGTTTCATCTGCGGTCACAGCCCTTTACTCTGGGGTTGGAGTCATCAGCTCATGATACTGCCTTGGAGCCAAACTGAGCGGGCTGCGGCGTGGCATCAGGAGCGCTGGGGTGAGAGAGCCAGCGTGCCTTTGTCAGCGTGCTCACCGGGGGACACAACAGTGGGCTGGGTCTGGGGTCTGTGGCTCTGTGATGTGTCTCTCCCTCCAGTTTGGGCTGAGCATCCATGCCAGGGAACAGCCACCATGTGCAGATGCCCCAGAAGCCTTGCTGCAGCATGGGGGCTGCATCCTCCGATCAGGGCTCCTTCCCAGAACAAGCCCTTCATTATCCCAAATTCTGGCTTATTTTTAGCCCTTCCTTTCCTTCCTTTCTCCTTTGGGTTTTTATTACAGTATGGAAAGCCGTGGGCTCCCCACGGGCTCCACTGTCAGCAGGATCAGAACAACTGTCCGGGAGCAAAGGAAAACAGAAAAAGAAATCATCAAACCCACTTTTACTCTGTTGCATAAAGGTTTAGGCGTAGATCCTGCTTCCATCCAGGGTGCTGAGTCCTGCCATGCCTCATCCCTGCTTACATAAAGTAAAAGCTGGATGGGAGCTGCTGAGCCTTCCCCTGCTTCAGCCAAAGTTTGGCCCTGCATGGCCCAAGCCGTGTGTCATCCCGGCAGGCTCATGTTTACATAGCGCTGCTGGAAAGATTCAACCAGCCCCATCTTCTTCCCCCCTGTAAAAATCTTTTGCTTATAAAACAAAGGTGAGGGTGCCCTGCGGTCAGCAGCTCTGTGCTGAGCGGTGACTTACATCGCAGAGGCTTTATAGAAACAGCGTCGCTGCCCAGGTGAGGATGCTGTTGAAAGGGATTGCAAAGTGTCTTCACCAGATCTGCCGTCACACTGCCAGGTTCTCCCAGTACGGTCATTATTAAGCAGCTGTGAAGCAGCCAGTTTACAGCCATATAGGACAAGGCGGTTGCAGCTCCCTCCTTTCCCCATCTCAGACAGGATCCAAGAGACTGGAGAAACCACTTCCTTTTGTGACAAAGGGCTCTGAGGAGCTTCTGTGAAGGAATGTCTCAGGAGCAGAACAGGGGGATGTGTGGAGGTCTATGGATATGGCCACAGAGAAACAGGTGGGGAATAGGGCCCTCATCGAGGGGTAATTGCCCAGAGAGGCTGTGGAAGCCCCATCCCTTGCAGAGTTCAAGGCTGGGTTGGATGGGGCTTTGGGCAGTCTGGGGTAGTGAGGGTGTCCCTGCCCATGGCAGGGGGTTGGAACTAGATGATCTTTGAGGTCACTTCCAACCTGAACCATTCTGTGACTCTATGATCACCCTTCTCTTTGAAACTCCATGATCCACATGAAGGGCTGGCGGCTGGAAAAACTGTCAGAATACGTCATGCTTGCCCTGTGTTCATACCCCTCTCAGCCTCGGCTCTTGGGCCAGGCAGGTTGTTGCTCTGATCCAGACATGGTGTTTTCTCTTTTGTAAGGGCTCCGATATGTTAAAAACCAAAGAAATCTTTAAACCCCGTCCCAATTTCAAATTCCATTGCGAAAAGATGAGCCCACATCTGCTTTCCCAGGGCAGCTCCCAAACCATTTCTGGGTAAGCTGTTAGCATTGGGTTCTCCTCCAAAACCTACATCTCCGCAGGCAGTGCTCCCTGCTCAGAACCCCAGTGGTGCCCAGTTACTCCTGCGGTAACAGGCTGGGATATTTCGCTGATCAAACCACCACCCGTGAGCAAAGCCAGCCAGCAGCCCACACCCAGAGACCCTCTCTGTCCTGAAGTACCTCTGTTAGACAGTCGCTATTTAGCAACTCTGCTCATCCACGTGTAATGCTAAAAATGATTCTGTATCCAGTCATGCCTGGGAAACTGCAAGTCTAACTAGGACAGCTAAACCCCAGCCTGCTTTTGCACATCCCTCCTGCCTATCATTAGTATTAATATCATCTCGTTGAGTTGCTGTTGACGTTCAAGGCTGCTGCACAGCTCCTTTTCCATGGACACATCTCTCGCTTGCACTCAGCGAGGTGGGAGCAAACAGCCTGCAGCGGGGTCCTGCTCCAGCGCAGGGCAAAAGGTACATCACAATGTGGCATCCCTCTTGCTGAGGTTTGGCAGCATCTTCTACTAGCAGGGACTGTCCTCCTCATTTCCCAGGGGAGAGTAATGGACTCTCAGAGCACCAGCAAAGTTCGGTCAGAAAGATAAGGTGAGATTTGGAGGAGGGAAGCAGGGGAGTGTCCGTGCCGGCATCTCATCTGGTTGGATGCAAGGTGAGGTTTATGGTCGTGACCAGCGGCAGGACAGCAGAGCCTGCTCTCTAATTCACATGATTCCCGCTGAGGTGGGATTGGCCAAGTGGGGAATGCAGCCAGAAACACAAAATGTGTTTCTTAAAGTCCACGAGCCAATTCCCACGCCCTTCCTTCTCAGGTCTGGGCTTGGAAAACCCCAGGCAATGTTCTTACCCTCCTGGCTCTGAGACTGAGCTGGGCAGGGAGGGACAAAGTTTTCCCCCTCCCCCTAAAATACCACAGCAGGTATGGCTGGGCATGGTGTCTGCAGGAGAAACGCTGTGGTGCCACAGCCTCGGGATGTTTGCCGGGTGCCAGCAACCCTGGGTACCCATGCCGAGCTGTATCGCACCTCCAGGAAGCAGCGCCCACACAATTTTTCTCTTCTGGTGGAAGATACTACACCTTACTACGCTGTTGTAGAGTCAGTGCTGAGGCTCCCTGAGCCCCATGCTTATCCTCTGAATCCTTACTCCACAGTTACTAAATATTAAACGGATTTAATGCTAAATGTACATCAAGCTGTTTGTTCACCAGGGAGCTAACTGGGAAGGAGCATGCACTTGGATGGAGACATCTTCACATAAGCACTTTGAGTTAGATGAGATGACTCCTGCTTGTGGAAACCTTGACTAAACACCCTGGTGATTGCCAGCTCGAGCTGACCCTCGAGTGCCTCCGTACACGGAGTAGAAAATAACCCAGTGGTGACTCAGCTGCATCTGTTGGCAAATGGGGATCTGCTTTTCCAATCAAACATAACATGATCCAGCAAAGTGAAGCCAGGGTATCCCATGTGCAGCCTTTCCTTCACGGAGGAAATGTGGACAGAGGCCAGGACCTGCAGGACGGGCAGCAGCTGGGAAGATGCTGCTGGCTCCAGGCTTGTTCTCCCAAAGTTCCCATTCCCCTGCCTGCAGACCCCCCTGCTCCAGACCAAGGCCCAAGCTGTGGCTGCCACCGCACTGCTGATCTCGAGCACCAAGGACATGAGCTCGGCCTTGGCTGCACACTGTGTGAGCTGGATGCTGCTAAGGGGGTGAAAAAAGCCCAACAGGCCTTAACCAGTTTATTGCCATCAGTGAACATCCGTCTGCGTGAGCCCTCCCATAGATACCCAGCTCTGACAACAGCCAGTGACCTCAGCCACACTTCTTCACCCAAGGAAGCAGCTGGCGGAGCCCTTGGCCTTGGTGGTGCAGCCGTGGGAGAAGGTGCCCATGGTGGCAGAGCTCCTGGGGGTCCCCATCCACACACTGCACATCAGCTGCTGTCGCTGGTCTGCTCCTATGGGAGAACTCAGACAACAGCCCTTTCGGCATGCAGCATCTCCAGCATCATCTGGAAACAGCAACTGAAGGCACAAGAAACTCTTTACTCCCTGTTTTCAGTATTGCCATGATGAGACACTTGGTGTTGGGTAGTCCTTACAGAGTGCCAGCCTTCCAGAGCCTCAGCCCGATGAGCTCCCCTCTCCCTGTATTTGGGAAATGCCATCTCTTTGCTGCCTGCTATTGCCAGTGTAACAGAGCCGGGCTTCGCCTCCTCAAGCCCGATGAACCGAGTGACTCGGAAACCTACAATGTGCTTCAAACCAAGGCAGGTAGGATAAACGATAGGAGCTGTAATGGAGCTGCTGGGCTCAGGAGCATAAGTGCTGGAGGGTTACTCGAAAAGCTCCTAACCTTTCTCCAGCTTTCTTTAACCCCTGGAAGCCCTGGGCAAGGCAGGCTGGAATAGGAGCCCATGTGTCGTTTCAGATATGCTTCCACTCCAGTGTGCAAAGCCCGGAGCTGGGAGGTGGAAGGAGCCCTGATGCCAGCTCTGTGCAACAAAGGCAACAAGGATGGGGCAGAGCTGAGTGCTTGCTCCATGGCCTCCAAAGTGCTCCTGTTTCTGCTGGTTAAACAAATGCCAGCTTCTGAGGGGATTATGTGTCATCAAGCCTGTGGGCTTCAACAACTAATTATCTCCGGCAACAGTTTGACCTTGGGATTTGCAGTTCAAGTGGCATACCAGCAGGTCCTCCCAAGCAGCACAGGCAGGGAGCACCAGCACTCGGCCAAAGCTTCTGAGATACCTCCAGCAGAAACCGAGGGGAACAAGCAGCAGCTAAAATCAGCTCAGCATCCAAACAGCAGCCTGCCTCAGCTTCTCATTCCCACAGATGGATGTTAGCATGGCAGCCATTCTGCAGCACGCCCCTGCAGCTGATCTTTGTGGGGTGTGGGACCTGGCTCAGCCACCACCAAGTCCAGGGGAAAAGACGTATCTGCTGTAGGCTGAGATGGGAGAAGTTCCAAGGGAGAGTAAACAGGTTTGGAATGCAACCTCCAAACCAGCATTGGGAATGCTGTGTGCCTTCATGTAAATTGATGGCTGACCTTCCTCAAGCATACCAGGGACAGACGAAAAGCAGACCCAGGCAGCTGAAAGGATGGAAGTCCTTCAGAAACATGCGGAGGATGATGGGAAAGACTAGATATGAGGAAGGAGATGAAGAGGGGAGTTAATAGCAAAGGCAAAGGGTATGTTGGGAAGCAGGTGTCGGAGCTGGGGTGCCCAGCAGCTGGGCTGGATGTGGCAGTGACCCTGTGGCTCAGCTCCCCTGAAGCCAGGACAGGCTGAGTCCTGGGGATATTGCCCAGTATTCCTCTGCTGCAGCACCAGTGAAGCACTGGGAAGCAGCGCCCTCACCCAGGCAGATGCTGGAGATCCCCCAGCCGTGGTTCCTACAGAGGGAGCCCGACTGGGAGCTGGATGCTCTCAGGAAGGAGCCGGTGGGTGGGATGAGTCCTGCTCTGCTCTCCTCCCTCTATCACTATCACACTGCTTCTTCAAGAGGTTGGCAGGCTGCCTCAGTTTCCCCGGGCCTCTGACCTCCCCCCCAGAGTAACTCGGGTGGAACCAGGCATGCCAGGCTGCCTCCCTGCCATGGATAAGGATGCAAAGGGCGATGAGGCTTTGCAAGCCTCAGCACCAGGCTGCATGCAGGATCCCATCAAACCTGGAGCTAATTCACTGCCGGGTGGCCAAGGGGAATGAATGCTGCATGGAAGAGCCGTAGGCTTTGCACACCAGTAGCGGGAGCAAGAACCCCCTGAAGCCCCAGCATGTGGCTTAGGGTTTAAAGGATACTGCTCTTCACAGGCAAATCACTGCATGTTGAAGGCAGTAATTACATTAACAAACTCCTCCATCACTGGGCTGCTAGTTTGCAGTATATCTCTTCATTCGCTGTGCTCCCGACATTAAAGGAGGATCTTGAAGGCAAGAATAATTAACAGGGAATGTTAAATTAAGAGATTTGAGTCATACGAAAAAACAGAAAATGAAGATGGGGAAAGTGATAAAGGTCTTCAGGACATTGCCTGGAGCTGCGAGAGGGAAAGAAAACCCTTCCCTCTCTGACACCTCACCTTTTTATCATCCCCTTGAAGTATTTTGTTCCTGGGGATGGACGAGGGCCTGGGTCTCTGAATAACAGCTCTGCAGAGCCGCCTTGCACTGCAGGGCCATGTGAAGAAATGCAGCTGTCTCTTAAATAACAGGAGTTGACACCAGTTGTGAATAGATGAGTGATCGGGGCTTCAGCCGTCAGAGCAGAGGATCTGATTTCAAATGAAGCCCCATTCATCCATCCAGGGCCCATCATGAGGCTATTAAGGGAGCATCTGTCACAAAACCACAATGCCTTTAAACGCTTGGAAAAGGGCACAACAGAAATAAGCCTGCTTAGCTTATGGACTTCGCTCTGGGTGACAGGATTCTTGCGATTCTTTAGCAAAAATAAATGATAAAAGTGACAAGGAGCCAAAGTACATGACACGAGTGGGATGAGGTTTGTTTTTCACCTTTGCATGGAGTTTGGGTGGCTGTTTTTCCAGGCAAAGCTGGTGGCAACGAGTTTTCCTCAGGTAGCAGAGTTCACATCCCCACTGCACTGGCTGTAGGCGTCCTGCTCTGGAGCCCTGGCTGGGAGCACTCCCTCCAGGACACTCATAGGAATTCCTGGTGCAGCAGGGAAAGCATCTCCAGTGACAGCTTGGGATGATGTGTTCACGCCAAGCGGGATGCCTTTTGGCAAGGCACAGGGGGAAGTGTACTTGTGAGCAAGTCAGCATGACTCGGTCACTCATTAGGACCAAGCCTACACTCTTTATGTTAAAACCAATCACGTTTTTACAGGAGTGGTTCCGGCTCTCGTACTCACCGGTATAAACTCATACTGACTGGGGATGACAGGGTCTCCCCCTTCCCTACAACTGCTCCTCTTCCTGCTGTTTGCTCTCTGCAAGCTGCACTGGGCAGAGCTGCCATCCTCTGACCCTCCTGGCACATCACCCCCAGCCCTCTGCCTCTTCGTGAGACATCCAAGCTCAGGGATCAAAGGACAAGGCTTACGCACAGCCCTGGTTTATTACAGCCCTGTTGTGTTACAGCCACGGCGTACTGAAAGCATCTTGTGTGCATTAGATTGATGCTCGGGGGCTGGAGGTGGGAATTTGAGGCCTGGTAACACCCATCAGACCCCCTTGAAGAGGGACCAGAGCACCTGCTTGCAGCTCAGCATGAAAGACTTCAGGTTGTGATAGAGCACTGCATTCATCATTCGTATTCAGCAGTCAGCCACCTTCCTCTTTCCTTTACAAATCACATCCAGTGGGGCTGAGTTGTTTGGAAAAACTGCCTCAAATGTGGAAGAAAAAAAGGGATCGTGGTCATCCGTGCTCAGCTGTTGGGTTCCTCTACACAAACATTTCACACCAAAGCACAGGGCTTCTTCCCTGAAACTTCAGCCCGTGGAGGCATAGATTTTAAACCTAGAGCAGGATAAGGGTAAATATTTTAAAACTGTTTTAGAAAGCTAAACCTCCCTTCTACCCCCCACCCTCCCTCAGTTTAGACTCCCAGATGATCACCACCTAGGCGGGGCCCTGGATATTGTCCAACTGCTGCATCTCCCTGCAATGGGATTCACACTGAAGCAGTGACTCACTGGGGCAGGTTCCTCTCCCTCCCTTCGAGGTGATTTCTCTGGGGATGACCTGTTGGAGAGGAGCTCTGTGGAGAACGACCTGGGGGTCCTGGTGGGCGACAGGTTGGCCATGAGCCAGCAGTGTGCCCCAGGATCAAGAAGGCTGATGGGATCCTGGGGTGCATTAACAGGACTGTGGCCAGCAGGTCAAAGGAAGTCATCCTCCCCCTCTGCTCTGCCCTCGTCAGGCACCACCTGGAGTATTGTGCCCAGTTCTGGGCTCCCTGATACAAAAAAGACAGGGATCTCCTGGAGAGAGTCCAGCAGAGGGCCACAAAGATGATTAAAGGCCTGGAGCATCTCCCCTACGAGGAAAGGTTGAGTGAGCTAGGGCTGTTCAGCATTGAGAAAAGAAGCCTGACAGGGGATCTGATCAATGGTTATCAATATCTGAAGGGTGGGACACAGGGGGAAATGGTCAGCCTCTTCTTAGTGGTGTGTGGGGACAGGACAAGGGGTGATGGCCTTAAGTTGGAGCACAGGGAATTCCGCACCAATCTGTGGAAGAACTTCTTCCCGGTGAGGATGACGGAACCCTAGGACAGGCTACCCAGGGGGGTATGGAGTCTCCTTCTCTGGAGATATTCCAGACCCCTCTGGATGCCGACCTGTGTGACCTGTCCTAGGGACCCTGCTTTGGCAGGGGGGTTGGACCCGATGAGCTCTGGAGGTCTCTTCCAACCCCTGCAGTTCTGTGATTCTGTGGTTCTGTGACTGACTGAACACAAGGCATCTTGTGAGAGCAGGTTGCCTCATCTCCCTCCTTTCCCTGTGGAGACGGAGTAGGGGATATCTCCCAAAGATGACTCCTCCTGTCTGTTCTGGGAGCGAGACCCATACGCTCCAAACTCTGATCTGAATAAACCCTTACGGAACAGCACACACGTGTGTTCAGCGTCCAGCAAAACAGGCCAACTGGGAGCTTCATCCCTCAGGGAATACAAAGAGCAAGTAATATGCAGGTTCTGTGCTTTCACCGATGGCAGTCGGGGCTCCCAGCACATGCCTGCTTCATTTCCTGCTTCCAGATTTTATGCTGGGGTTAGTGGGGCTTGTTAACATTTCTTTTCCCACAGAATAGGATTTATTTCTTTTCTCTTTTCCTCCTTCAACACTCAGCCATGAAAAATGAGATTGGAAAAGATTAATAGGAAGCTGAAGGATTCATCTGAGATCGGCAAAGATTAACATGTGCTTTGTGTTTTCTTTTTCCTTCTTCTTGTAGCTACCTAGACAGCTTAGATCGAATTGGAGCTGCAGACTACCAGCCCACGGAGCAGGATATCCTCCGAACCAGGGTCAAAACAACTGGCATCGTGGAAACCCACTTTACATTCAAAAATCTCCACTTCAGGTATGTCCAAACCTGCATGTTGCTGTACATTTTCAGGGTATTTGTTTGTCATGGTGTTTTCCCTGTAGTTCCCGAAGGAGAAATTGTTAAATTGCTGTTTAATGCATGGGTGGCTCCCACAGTGTTTCTGGAGGTCGACAATACGCAATGCTTGGTGGTCTTGTCTTGAAAATCACTGCCTTTAAGGCAGGAGCTCCAGGTCTCTTCTTCTAAGCCAGCCAATGCCTCTTTGGTGGCAGATACGATTTGAGGTTGGCCCCAAGTCTGACCAAGCCTCAGAAACATAAAAATATTTGGCCAAATCTCTCTCTGAAGCAGGTCTGTCCCATGTGCTGAACGCTCTTTGTTGACCCTCACGACACCAGCTGGTATATAGAAGAGGGCACAAGGACGGAAAGCTGTGCTCACAGTATTTAGAGCATATAGAACTCAAGGGAGGGCAGTCTGTACCTCCACAGACCCTTTGGGACCTAGCACCTTGCTGAAGCTCTCCCATGTATCCCCCACACCCCTGCTTCTCCTGGTCCTCCTCTGCTTCAGGCTCTGAAGAAGACCCAGCCAGGGGTTAGAGACCTGTTGCTTTGTGTGTGGAGCCATCCAGGGACCATCTGGTCACACAATTGCCAAGGTTGCTAAAATGTCCTCCTACCAAAGAAAGGGTGGGCATTAAGGGTCTTCTCCTGTGCACAGGCTCTTCGATGTCGGGGGCCAGCGGTCAGAACGCAAGAAGTGGATCCACTGCTTTGAGGATGTCACGGCGATCATTTTCTGCGTGGCACTGAGTGGCTACGACCAGGTGCTCCATGAAGACGAAACCACGGTGAGTCTAACTGGGTCTCGGAGACCCCGACACCTCTTTACAGGATACTGCGTGGCCAAGCAACTGAGTGGAGATAGCTGAATGTTGCCCCAGGGTGCTGCAGTACTGTGCTTGTGTCAGCACAGCCCCTTGACTCTGAAGTCCCGGGGAGATTTATCCTCCTCCACGCTCTTCACAACACTTCCTCGCACCGGTAAAGCTACAGCGTTTCATCTCTCCTTTCCAGCTGGCCTGTGGGTTTTCAAGATGTGGTAAGGGAACCCTTATATCCAGAAAGAGGAGATGTGGCCAGGTGGGCTTTCAAAGCAGACGTAAGGAAGCGGTGGTGCCGTGGGGCAGAGGTGCAGGACGCCATGCTCCCCCCAGGCAGGCTCAGGCTAGGACTGTAACCTATTTCTCGAGGCTACAGGAATTCATTTTCCTGAGTGAGCCTGGCACTGTTTGGTTCCTCAGGTAATTTGCTCTAGGAGAGCTTTTATGAGTTCCCGCTGCGACATTAGGCTCAAAATACCATCTGGAAATCAAGGTAGCGAGGAGCTGTGTGCTCCCTGGTATTAGAGGGCAATTAATACAAGTGAATTAAACACGCGGAAAGGATGCAGGAAGACTCATTAGTGTTTTCTGGGTGTTCATTCAGTGTGTTGGGGACGGATGCTTTTGGGGCTGATGATGACTGCGGCAAGCTCCCAGCTCCATTTGTCTAACAAGAAGGAATCCGAGGCCACACTCAGACTTTGGTAGGATTTAATCCGTGCCTGGTCTGTGGCAGCATGGAGGGCTCACTCTGTCTCTCTGAGGATCTTTATTCTCCTCCTGGCAAAGGTGTCAGAAAGGTGTTGATGAGGAAAGAAAGATTGCTGTGAGGTATCAGTTGTCCCTTCCCAAAAAGGGTAGGGCTGTGGTTCCCAGCCTCTTCCAAGACAGGTTTATGAGTTCTAGTAAACTGAGGAAGTCACCTGGTTGCGTGGCCGTACGGATGCCAGAATTCAGGGTGTTGTTGTCCCTCCAGACTGAGACACCCTACACCCTCTCACATCCACTTATTTTTAACCCTCATTTGGCCCTGACACGCTCGAGGATGCTCAGTCCTGTAGGATCTGGGGCAGGAACCAAAGTCTCCCAACACGCTGTGAAGAGCCCAGCTGTTAGCTCAGCGCCGGAGCTGTGCAGAGGAAACACACCCAGGAGACAAAGAAAGGCTCACAGGGAGAGGGCAGACCCACGGGACAGGGATTGAAGCGGTGATCTGAGCAGGGAGCAAGGAGCTCTGTTGGTATAACGTGGGCTGTGGCACCCAAGGCGCAGGGCTGAAGGCAGCCTTTAACACACACACAGCGCCTCCGGGTGCCAGGCTACACAAGCCAGAACCTGTAATTCACAGCAAAAACACGAAAGGGCTTGAATACCAATGCCATTTTTTAAACGTCAGTCGTAACACCCCAGAGAAGGAGGTCACAGCATCTCTCCTGGGGATGCCAAGCTCCACCAGTGACTGTCCCTCACCCAGTAGCACCCAGTGAGGAGCAGGGTGCCAGCTCAGCCTCCCCCCTGAAGTGCCCCGCTGTGGAAACTGGGGGGGTTTTGCAGCTCAAACTTTGCTCTCGCACCCAGAAAGCCAGAGTGAAGTCAGAGCTTCACGGTGGTGCAGCGCTGACATTTGCTTGCTATTTCAAGCCCTTTCCACAGAGCGTTTCTGGGGCTGCTGAGCAACAGGAGGGCAGAGGCAGCTGCTGTTCATTCACACATTCGGCATAAACGGGGAAAAGCTTTGGCATCGCCACCATTGCGCCTGTGGGACGCCCGCGCCTAACCCAAATAAACAGCCCTGCATGAGGCTGATGCAAATAGGAAAAATCTCCCCCAAACCAACGGGGTTGGATCTTTTCTGCCCTATTATACCCCCAGCACAAATGGCACATGGAAAGTGCAGTGCCCACAGACTCAGTCCCTCCTCCCTGCTAACATGGTCCCTCTCCAAAAAGCCAGCAATCCGAGCATCTCGTCTTCAGTCATCTGATTTGCTGTCTGTCTGCATCCGTCACATCTGCTGGCTTTAATGACGTAAATCGGCTTTTATTGCTTCTCACTTAGCAAACACAAAGAGGAGGCAGCTGAGAGAGTGAGCTGGATGCTGTTCCTCCATCTTCATCTTCTGTGGAGACATTTACTATGGTCTGGGCACTTCCAGCTATATTAAGCCGCTGCAGGTTTGCGGGGTGGCCAGATGTCCCTATGAGTATGAAAAGACTTGAGCTTTTTCGTGCTGGCATGGAGCTATGAGAGGGCAAGATCCCTCCTGCATCTCAGGTGCCCAAAAAACTGCTTGCAAAGCTGGGTGCACCGGGAGAACGGCTCTTCCTCATGCGCTCGACACCCCGTGACAACAATCACAGGATTGCACTTCCCAAAGTTGAAACCACAGTTCAGATAAAGTCCAGGCAAGGGCTTGCTTCGTTAAGCTCAGGTAGCAATGGGGTGTTGGGTTCAGGGTCGTCTCATCTCACCAAAAAAAGCTCCAGAACAACAGGTTCACTGTGAATCCTTTCAAACGAGATGAGCAAAGAGCTGATTAAACAAGGCTGGGTGAAAAACCCCCTGACCTGCCCCACCTTTAAAATTAAAATGCAGCTCGGCACTCATAAAGGGTTTTTTTGTGGTTTACCAACCTCTTTGTTTTAAAAGACTGAGCACCCATCCTCCCACTGCAGCTGAGAAAGGGCTGCTCTGTGCCAAGCCATCACTACCCAAGAGCGGGTACGCTTTACGAGGGATAAATTTCCCTGCCCAATTCCCTGCCACAAAGACCAACAGCGGCGGGAGTCCCAAGTACTTTCTCTCTGCATCAGGATGTACAAAAAGCACCAAATTCTGTCTCTCTGCCCAGATCAGAAAGACATAAGCAAAACAAACTGTGTCTTCTAGGTCCACACACCCGTAAGGACCACACTTTGCCCAGGCTCCCCTCCAGTGCTTTTGAATCCATCCTCTCCCACTGCCCCAGATACCTTCCTAAGCCACTCTCAGGCAGCTCGGAGCTGCTCCCAGGAGAGAGGAGCGAGCCTACAGGGAAATCCAAGCAGTGCTTCCTCAGTCCCACCCCTGCCAGCCACAGCTAGAACTCAGGAGGCAGAATGAGCTCCTCTGACCAGCCCACCCACCGCACAAGATGCTGGCTTCACAGTGTTGTGCCTGCCTCTGCCCTTAGCGAGCCCATCACACGGAGTGCAGGGCGCTCTGCCGGAGCCACAGGCAGTGAGAGCATCCCGCTTTAAGTGACCAAACAGCTCCATGGGTCATGTCTTTGCGTAGTGAGGCTCTTGTCTCGTTTGCAGCTTGACTTTATGCTTTGTGAGCCCAGGTTGTAGGAGGAAAAGCTTCAGGTCTGGAATCTGGGAGAGAGAGACCCTTGGTGTGCATTAGTGTGGGCCTATTGGTTAATATTTTGTCGCATGACCTGGTGAGCGTGCTCTCTCCGCTGTCAGTGGGCAAGGAAAATTGAGCTGCAGCACCCAGAAATTGCCTTGGAAGGGACAAAGTGAGTGGAAGGGGCTTGGCCATCTTTGGAAATACAAGCAGGAGAGGGAACACAGAGCTTCTGTCCTTAGGAAAACCATTGGCGTCCTTATGGTTTGCATGACAGCACTGACTCACCAAGGAAAGTCCGACCAAACCAAGCTTGAGTTGACAGCGTGTTGCAGAAACAAGTGGGTCTCCTCCCAAGCCCCGGAGGGAAAAAGAGATGGGCTTTAGGAGCGTGTTTGTGCCGGGGCAGAGTCGTGACTGCAGCATCCTTTCCCCTCACACTGTAATATATACATAGATCAAGTAGTATGTGTATATATGTGTATTTGTAATTTATATCAGTTCCTAGAAAAGGATGAGAAGTGCAATCTTTAATGCCACTGGCAGCAGGCGCTCCTGAGAAGGGAAAGTCAGCCTCACCCGACCGCAAAGCCTGGCTTGGGAGAAGTCTTCACCTTCTGTTTCTTAACCAAACCCAGGGTCACCCGTTGCGTTTCCCGTGCCGCAAGGCACAGCTGCCCACTCCGCTCCTCACTGGGGCTGCGCAGTGTGGGACAGGGGCTGGGGAGGGCCAGCCTGGGAAGGCCAGGGACAGCTGCCACAGACAAGGAATTGATTAACCCCTGAGCGGAGTTTATGCGTTTCTCTGTGCTTTAAAAATGCTGTTAAAAAAGTTCTCCTAGGGACCCTGCTTAAAAAAAATAGAATGGTTAATTATATTTGCTTTTCCATTCCCCTGGCCACCTCCGCTTTCTTCTCTCTTCCCAAAGGCTTTGGGTAGCCAAGGATCTCCTCCCATACCAAACCTCCGCAGGTTTCCACAATGCTGACACCACAGATAGCAAGGAGGAGCATTGCTCTGGGGCTCCCGCGCCGGCTGGCACGAAATGGGTTAGCCAAAAGCAGCCCACGGCCGGGGAATGATCCGGATAAAGCAGCGTCTTGCAACTGAGACCTAATAAGTAAATGTGGTTATGCGTCTGTGTGCAATCACAGCTTCCCCAGGTGGGGAGATGCTCGGTCGCCTCAAGTCTGGTAGCAAAGCGCGTGGCGTGCGGTACAGAGAATCGCAGGCGGCCTGGGTTGGATGGGATGCTTCCTTCATCCACGGAGCCGCTTCTGTCTAACTAAAGCATTCGGCAGCAGTGACAGTCTGTCAATGAAACGGAAAGCACTGATCAATAACATGCTGGGCTTGATTATGCTGCCGGTGCAGGCGCAAAAGTGAGTGGGAAAGGGGTGAAAGCACCTGGCCTTTCTCTGAATTGCCAAATCCAGGGCAAGGCTGGGGGGCCACACACCACACCCACCTGGACAAACCCTCTGGCAGCAAGATGGTGCAGCCCTGTTCTCTCTAGCATCTCTCCAGCGGTCGCTGTAACCAGCCTCGTATGTGCACTAGCGGGTTTGGGGAGTGCTGTCCCAAGGAGATGCCGCTGGGAAAAGCCGAGGAGCTGGTCCGGTCTGTACCATGCTTTGCCTTTGATAACCCCCTGACTCTTGGGTGTGCTTCGTCCTCACCGCGCCTGCTCTCTCCGCTGCCCGGCTCCCGGCTGAGAGATGGCCACGCGACCGGCGTGTGCACTCCGGCGTCGGCCTCGCGCGCCGAACATCGCCAGCTTCGGCACCTTCACAGCTTTTCCTCGGCCGTCTGACCTTATCTAGCCAAACAAAGGCCAAAAAATGAGCATTTGAGAGACCAACCAAATTTGGCAGGTATGGAGCTTCTCTTGAACCAAAAAAAAAACCCCAGAATACAAAAAAACCAACCCAAAAACAAAACGGAGAGTTGAAAGCAGCAGGGAACATGACACTTGGTTGACTTTGCCGTGAGCTGGTTCCACCACTGTAGTAGCGTGTGGTGGACTCTGCAACTCTCTAACTGGGCTGTTGGGGTTTGGGGTGGGTTTTTTTCCCATTCTTCTCACCTCTCTCCTGTGTCGGTTTTTTGCATGACCCATAACCAACAACTCCTAGCTGGGTGTGCCTTTGGCTTTTCTGCCAGCGAGGGGCTAATATTCTGCTAGAGGCATGAGCTAACACCCCTGGTAGCTGCCTGACAGTTGTTCTTAGATGCCCTTTGTTACATTTTTCCTGTTTTTGGACTATTTCCTCTTCTTTTTTCACATTATTTTTTCCCCCTCTCTCAGACACTTTCTGTTGAGCCATCTTCCAAGAGAACTAAAATGAGAAAAATTAAATTAATTAAAAGCTCAACAGCAGACAACAACCACTAAACCAAATAACAAAGGGCACGGCAAGGTCACTTCCAAATGTCACCTCGATGTCTGCTTCCAACTCTAGATTAATTCAAGGATCTACCAGTCCTTGGTTAATGTATCTGACCAGTTGTGTGCCACACACACTCGAGAAAGTTAAAACCAAAAATCATATATATAGAGAGAATATATTTTAAAAATTTAAAAAATAATGAAAATGGTTTTGAAAATCTGCATGAGCTACACCAAGATGTAAATCTGATCAAAGGGCAAACGTTATTCCCCATCCATGCATGGTGCATGATGATTTCTGTGAGCTGGGACCCCGTAAATTATACGCTATGCAACATCGGAACAGCTCTGCACAGTTAAATGCCCTCGAGTTACTAACTGTATGTCCAGTGGTAGAGGGACTGCATCTGTGTCTGTATACATTTGGCTGTATGTATACATAAATTCATTATGTATATCATAGCTTTTCTTTTTTGTTGTTTTCCTCCTTAATTTAGTTGTTTTAGATTGCCCTACGTGTTGAACGTCCCCAGGTCGCTGGCTTTGGCCTGATGTGATCTCTCCTTTCTATTGCAGAACCGCATGCATGAATCACTGAAGCTTTTTGACAGCATCTGCAACAACAAATGGTTCACAGACACATCTATCATCCTCTTTCTAAACAAGAAGGACATATTTGAGGAGAAAATTAAGAAATCTCCACTGACTATCTGCTTTCCTGAGTATACAGGTAATGGGAAAGCTGGCTGTACAGGAATGCGTAGCAAAGGGATCATGGAGCGTTTCCCATCCAGGCTGATACCATGGTGGGCGGTGAGGCTAAAGACACACAGCTAGAGCTCCCATCCCTTCTCCACAAGGTTTGCATTGATAGGTGCTGTAGGATCACCCCCAGCCTGGTTAGTGGTCCACAGGTGACTCCCTCCAGCCCTGCTCAGGGACACAAAGCCTCTCACAGGCATGACGCGGTGAGCTGAACCATCATATGTGGGTAACTAGTCTATGGGAGACCAGCGAGCAGAGCTTGTTAGGCCGTCCAGCTTTGCCATTTCAGGACCCTTCATGTTCCTCCATGGGTCCTGGCCTGGCCACTGCAGGATTAGCCCTTCAGCGTGCAGGCAGCAGATCCCACACCCTGGCTGCTTCAGCTCAGGCTGTAAATCTTCATCACGTTGTTTCAGGAGGTGCCCGGTTTGTCTCTCAGGTTCGCTGATGTCAAACATCAGGATGTGGAAATGCTTCCAGTTAAACCCAGATAGAAAAGGCGGTGCTCAATCTTCTCGTGTACTGGTCACCCAGCACCTCTCAAACCACCGTGCAGGCAGGGAAGAGCCCCAGCAAGCCCTGCCCCGAGCTTGGCAAGGGAGGAGGAGGCCTTGGCCACGCTTGGAGATCAGAGCAGAAGCCCTTGCTTCTGCTGGCAACTGGAATACATCACCCAGGAAAAGGCTGCAGCTGCATCCCACTGCTTCCTGACACATCTCAGCAGCTTCCACAAACCCTCCTTACCCTTCCCAGACAGCGTAAAAATAAACTTTTATCATCATGAATTATTTAAGCTCACCAGAGACATCCCAATGAATCAAGCCGACAGACAGGGAAGCAGATCTCTTTGTCAGGAAACATAGCTGTGAACCGGGAGAACCACGAGTGTCACATTTCTGGGCAGGCCAACAAATTATTAACCAGCAATTCCTCTCTCCAAGCACTTGGTTTTTCACTGTGAACAGGCAAAAGTGATGCAGCGTTCCTGCTTTGGGTGGAAGGGTCTGTGACCATGGAGCTCAGAGGCTCCAACTGAATTCAGAAGAACATCTGCAGGCTTGCTCTCCGGGGAGGCTTTGGGTGGCTGTCACTACCAGCACATTTCAGCCATCTACTCATCCGCTCGGTCCAGACAGAACCAACATATCCCTGACACGTTTGTCTCCAGAGATCCAACAATGGAGATTTCACAGTCAATACAGTCAAAAGCTCATGGTAGTGCCAACCCCAAACCTTTCCAGTTGCAAATTAGCTTGCTGCTTGCCACCATTTGGATGCCTTGTGCAGCATCCATCCCCTTTGTAGCAGCCCTTCTGGATACCAGAAGGAAGATTTTTATCATGCTCTTTCCCTTTTTTCCATGAAGCAAACCCCCTTCCCCACTTCCTCAGAGCATTTTGCAGAGTTGATTTTGTGGATCTTGACTGAAGTCTCCCAGTAACCCCGCTCTGAATTAATACGTATCCCTGACAGCAGAGAGACTAGAAGAAGATGGGATTTCAGTTTAGATAGAACTTTTCCTGCGCGAAGCATCTCAGCCTGAGAGAGAGGACCTCAGCAGGCATCCAGACCAGAAGTAAAGAATATGGATGCCCCATCCCTGTAGGTGTTCAAGGCCGGGTTGGATGGGGCCTTGAGCAGCCTGGTCTAGTGAGAGGTGTCCCTGCCCATGGCAAGGGGCTGGAACTAGATGATCTTTAAGGTCCCTTTCCAGCCTAGAGCATTCTGTGATTCTATTTCTGACCCCAAGCATTCAGCAGTGCAGGTAGAAGTTGGAAGTTAGCTTGTGCTAATGTTAAGCCAGACTTTAGACCCAGAGCGGACACTTAAGCTCACTCTCCCCTGCTTTGCTGACCATGGCTCAGAGGATGAAGCCTTCATGGCATTGCAGAAATGCAGCATTATTAGAAAGTTGTCCTGGAGTTAAAAAGAATTGCTTGATGAAAGCCATCAGCAATCAAAGAGACGGACTTTGAGCATCACAAGACGGTCCCACAAAATGCTTTTAATAAAACGAAGTTTCTGGTGTCCATTAGTTCTGCTGACAGAGAATCACAAGAGGGCTGCGTCCACAGACTTGCTTTGCCATATGCTGGACCACCGACTGTTTCCATCCCCTTAATTCACTCCTACTTTTAACTAATCCACAATACTTAGCCAAATGGCAGCAGAATCCAGGGCATGTTTTAAACCGAGCTGGCATGAGCGATTCCCTGCTCTCCCAGAAGGAATCCAGCATCCAAACCCTCCTGCCTTTGAACAACCAGCTTCCCTTCCACAAAATACCAGCATCCCCTCCATAAGATACCCTCCTGGTGGTGCGCAGCCTGCAGATCTCTTCCCAAACTCTTCACAGAAGCCTTCATGTCAGAACCTGCTCCCAGGAAACATTTTGCTTGTCTTACTTCAAGAATATTCTCTCAAGTCTTTGTGAGCTCGTGTCTTCCACCCCTGAGTCCTGCTGAGTGCCCTGGAGGGCTCTAATTGTGGTAACACTGCTAATGCTTGTGGATCCCACTCCCTCCGTCATGCTTTGCTGGTGGGAAACGCTGTTACCTTCTAGAGAGAGCAGCTTAGGGCATGAGATTTGCTGTGGTTGAAGTCAGCTGGTCTGAGAAGTCACCTGCACTTACCTGTACTCAGCAGGACCCGGCGCTGCTGGAGGGCTGTACCCCCCGAGACCCCAGTTTCCAGCCAGAGCCACAGAGTTTATCAGAGCCCAGCCAGCATGGAGCCATGTGCATGTGAGCCAGGTCAGGGCTGGCCAGCTGAGAAAGGAGCTGCTCCTCTGCTTCGTTCTAACACAAAGGCTGATGGTTCGTAAAGTTCGGCACAGGCATCTCTACAAGCCAAGCCAAGGAACTCCTCATGGCGTGATTTTAGCCACAGCTCTAGCAGAGGGGCTGTGGTCCCAGTTTCACAGAAAGAAGGACGTTTTCTATTAGTTTTCTTATATTCTGTTGTAGAAAACCCAGCTTCGCCCCATAACAGAGGCCAGAGCTTCTCATGTCCTTTTCTGTTTGCGATTCAGGGAAAGGAGGGCACAGGTACTGGTACCACCCTTGATTCATGGACATTTTAGGTCCTCTTTTCCATCAAAAGCTGAAACTTTAATCAAAAAAATCTTAAAAATAAAAGAGAAAAGCCAAACCTTTGCACCAGGTCAAGCACTTAGCGCGTTCCTGGCAGGTTGGGGTTTTTTTCCCTCTTTATTTGTCACCATGATGCAGAATTTCTTCTGTTTTTCCCATTGTAGCCAGTCCAACACTCATTTCCCTCATCCATTTCATCTCTATAATCTGCAACTCAGAATAAAACACACAACTGAGCTGACAGTCAGAGAGCATCTCCTCCCTTGCAGCAATCCTGGCTGGCGATAGTGCCCGTCCCCGAGATGGAGATGGGGATGGGGCAGCTGGCATGGAGCAACCCCATACAAGCTCCCCATGTCCCTACAACAGGGTGCTTGCAGGCACCCTATGGTTACGGGATTGCTTTAACCCACTCTTTTTCCTTTCGTCTCGGCTCTTTTATAGGCCCCAACTCTTTCACGGAGGCGGTGGCTTATATCCAGGCTCAGTACGAGAGCAAGAACAAGTCCCCCAACAAGGAGATCTACACACACATCACCTGCGCCACTGACACCAACAACATCCAGTTTGTCTTTGATGCCGTCACGGACGTCATCATCGCCAACAACCTGCGGGGATGCGGACTCTACTAAAGCCCTCTCCTCCCCGCCTCTCCTTGTGCCCTCTGGGAGCATCCTCCAGTCCCGCGGACAGGTCCTCTCTCCCTCTCTCTCCATTTTTCCCCCCTCCTCAGGAGATGATGAGGAAGAAACACATAAAATCCAACCTCCTGTCCCAGGAAACTTTGCAGCAAGTCCTGCTTTCTCCAGGCCCCCCGTTTTACTTTATTCTTTGTTTATTTTTGGTTCAGTCCCTTGCTGCCTCCTTCTACTCCCCCCATTCCAGTTCATGGTGCTGGAGAGGGAGCTAACGCATTGCCCACAAAGTGCATTTCAACTGCCAAAAGACAAAAATACTTCACTTTTTAAAAAGGAAAAGACAAAAAAAAAAATCAAAGCCTTAAAATACTGGTCAGCAACACTGTAGTTTGGAACCAAATCCTTTTTTTTGTTTGTTTGATTTTTCTTTTTTCCTTGAAATTAAGGGATATTTTTTAATTCTCCTAGTTATTTATCTTTTGGAAAACCAACACTATTCCTTTGGGAAGTGCTAGATACAACGCTATTCCTTTGGGAAGTGCTAGGGATCACTTTGAGGGTACCTTACAGCTCTAGCTTCGACCCCAAAGCCGGAGGGCTCAGGGTCGAACGCAGCTGCCACAGCTTGGATTTGCGTCTTTTCCTTTTGTCTTTTTTTCCTTCTTTTTTTCCCTCCATACAGCTATCTGAACAAGTAAACCAGCCATATCGAGTTCTGCTCGTGCCTGAGACAGGCACAGTAACAAAACCTACTAAGCCTTGCCTAAAAACATTCATTGCCGGTAACAGTTTTACCTCAGGTCTTTCAAAATTAATGTTAAAATATGCCTAGTGGTTTCAGTAACCCGTTTCTTAGGCTTCAGTGGGTGCCATGGAGCTGCTGGGCTGAGTGGGCGGTGACAGCTGGGCTTGGACACCCCGCCCCCCGGGAGCATAGGCAGCAAGGATGGCCTGGGGACAGTGTCCTGATGGACACCCTGCAGTGAGGATGCCAGCCTGGGTACCCCAGTGGCCTTTCCCAAAGCATCTCCCAGCCTCAGCAGTTTGAGCACAGTCCGTGCTCCTCCTCGTGTGTCTCTTTCCAAAGGTCAGCCCTGAAACACGCTGTGGTCGGTGCGACAAAAATACTTGGCAAAGGCTTCTCATAGGCTGACTTTGACCTTCAAGGTACATGAAATTCAGAGGTGCTTTCAGAAACCTCAGCCTGCTTGTGTGACAGCAAGGCCCGTGAGAGTGTCGCGGCTCTTTATCACTCCTGGGGTGTCTAAACACCCTTGGCAAGTCCAGCCTTGGCCTCGGAGCCTCCTCGGCTGAGCAGAAGCAGATCATTTGCCTGTGTTGTCCCCTGCATGGGTGTCCCAAGAGGGACAACTCCAGGTTTAGTGTCTCCTGTCAGGGCTGCTGTTTACCTGAAGTGAGAAGGATGGTTTATACTGGCTGTGTAGTGGCAAGAGGCTGTTCAGGGAGCTGATTAGAGCCAAGTGATGGAGAAGGAAGGAAGAGAGGGAAGGGAAGAAGGATGGGCAAGGGGAGAAGTGTGGAAAGGGCGAAACGGCAAAATGTGGAGTACGGCTGGGAGGACGAACGCGGCTGGGCTGAGATGATGGGCGAAGGCAGAGCAGGGTGTGAGAGGTGGGGTGTCACCTCTGTGAGCATGGATGGACCCTGAAAAGGCCACCCCAAAAAGGTGTATGGTGTCTGGGTGTGACACCACCTCCAAGGTCCCACTCGAGCCATACCTGCCCCTCGCTGCAGGTGGGCAATGCTGATCCCTGCCTCTTCCCACCTCTCCTCAAAACCCACGGTCCTGGAGAGCATCTTCCCAGGCCAGCTGATGGCTCGGCTGTCCTCTCTTGGGAGCCCAAGCTGGGGCTCCGAAGGTGTGAGGGCTCTCTGGGACCATGCCCAGGGACAAGCCCTCTCATCTCATCTCATCTCATCTCAGAGAGGAGGTGTGCAAGTGGCCCAAAGCAGCACAGCCCAAGGGCAGGCAAGGCCTGGTGTGTGGCATGGAGCAGGGACAGGCACAGGGAGCAGAGATGGGCGCAGAGGATGGAGAGGAGTGGCTGGGGAGATTTGGGACAGAGGTTGCAGAGGGAAGATGGGGCAGGTTGAGGCAGCAGGGAGGAGCTGAAGGAGAGCCCCCATCAGAGGTTGTGCTGTGCCAGGACAGTGCTGGTGGGACATGGGGGACAAAGCCCAGCCCGGGATGCGAGCAGGGACTCCCCAGGAAAAGCCCCAGCCAGGGATGTTGGCAGGAGCCCTCAGGGCAATTGAGGGGGCTGTCACCCGTGTGAGCAGCCCACAGCCCAGTGCGGTTGGCAGCTTGGGGGCAGTGACCCCCTCCATAGCACTAAAGGCTAAAGCTGCATTTAGCGCCGTACCGTGAGGGGCCAGCACTGCTTTGCCCAAAACTAACAGCAATAACACCAGGGCTGGCACGAGTGAGCACCTGAAGGCTGTTCTGCCTTAAAATACCTCCCTGTCCCGCCCTGCTCCCCCCCGCCACCTCCCACCCGCTCAGCTTGTTTTCCCAGGCCCCAGCCCCTCTCCCAGCTCCATTTCATGCCAGCACACTCTGCTATACAGCCATAAACCAAAGGAATGCTGAACACAAGGCTTGTGTGTGTCGCCTGGGTTGGTTTAGTTTAGGATTGAGAGAATCAATGAGCAGGTTTTCCAAAGAAAGGATTCCCATTGGGAAGCACCTCCCTGGATCTCTGATTCCTCAGAGGGGACCAGCCCATGACAGGGGGATGGTGCTTCTGCCATGTAGGGGCAGGGAACAAGCTGGAGGGCTGCAGAGAGACAGGGATGCTCCCGGAACTCATCCCTGTGGGATCCCAAGTCCCACCAGTTCCACCTGGCATCCAAATGCAGGGTCCGCATCAAAGGAAGAACTGAAAAGCTGAACATTCGTATTGAAAATGTAGGTAACCAGCACCAGACCAGCGTGCTGATGGCTTGCCAGACTGACTCTGACAGAAGAGTTTGATCAGCAGCACGAGGAACTGGGAGGCTCTCTGTTCCCACCCCGTGCTGCAGGTGACATTTCATCCAAGCGAATAAGTAACAGAAGCTGTTCCCAGTGAAGGCAGCACCAAGCCAGGACTTCAGGAGTTCCCAGCATAAAGTGCATGGGAACATTTTGATAAAGATGATTTAAATTAACCCCAAACTCTGCCGAACACAACCGAGTCACCAGTGCTGGCTCACCGGGCTGGATTCAGGCTACCTATGCGTGACCGGCTCCAAACCCCCTCCTGCCCCAACTCCATCTGCTTCCCCAGCACGTTGGTGACCACCAACGTCTGGTGCTCCACAGCAAGAAGGGAGAGAAAGAGGAGGAAATACTGGCACACAGAGGCTTTCCTTTCATTTTCTTGGGCGTATTGTGTGCCTAAAGCTCCGTTTCAGCTGCTGCTGCTGACATTCCCTCCCTTACCCACGTGTGGTGAGGATTCACTGACAGAGGCTGGAAGCAGCATTTGGAAAACGCTTCCAGTGTTTAACGCTGCCGCTCCTCCCGCTTGATGGCCGCACGTAGAGTTCTGTCTCCCAAACTCCTGCCAAAGCGTTATTCACTGCCAGCTCTCCGCATCCTCCCAAGCCTCTTCTGACGGCTATGCCTTCCACAGGTGATCTGTCACCCTAAACGCCAGCAATCCTTGCAGCAGATGCCTAGAAAGAAGACCTTGAAACGTTATCACCAGCTTTCAAAAAGCCCTTTTCTTAATAGCCCCTTGTACTTTGCAACTGCGATGCCCCAGAGCACCAGCGGGGTTTTATGTGCGGTCGCCACGTAGCGGGGACAGTACAGCTGTGTCAGAAAGCATCTTGGGCCATGGGGGATGTACTTTTTAAGCGCAGAATTGAGATAGCTACATACACCCCCTGCTGCCCTTGAAAGCCAGCATGGGGATTTGAAAAATATGCCCTTTTTGGGACGCGGGGCAAGGGGTTTAGTGCCTCGGGTCGCTAGTCCAGCAGCATCGTGCGAGGGGCTTTGTGTTGAGAGCAGCGTTAGCCGCTCACCATGAGCTGCAGCCAGCAGTAAGAAGGAAACTCGCTCTGTTGGCAGTGAGAGAGGGGTGTGGAGCCATGAGGCAAAACCCACAAATGCAAATAGCTCTGTTATTTAAACCCCAGTTCCAACAAAATAGGGGAACCCATAGGAGGACGTCCCCAAAATGAGCCTGCGGACCAGGGCTGAGCCACAGAGCCGCGCGTTGCACAGGTTCCTTGGGAGGCTCTGGAAACAGAGCTCGTTAGGACAACCAGCAATAAACGAGCACCGGGAAAGCACATGCTAAGGCACAGGCACCACCTTGAGCAGCCAGCTTTTCCTTTAGCACATAGCAGTCATGCTCCTGTTTTCCATACGGCCAGAAGAGCCCAGGGAGCGGCAGGGCAGCAGGACCTCTTTGCAAGGCCATCTGGCCCCTCCGTCTGCTGCCCCTGCCCTCCTGCAGGGTCCCAGTCGGGTCTAGTGAGGGGTCCGTTGGCTTCCCACCACCCCCGCTTCCCTGAAACACTTCCCACTGAATCTCTCTCAGGAGTTTTGTATCAGAATTAGCTTCTTGCCCTCAGCCAGCTTTCTGGGGTGGCCATCCAGCCTGTCCCTCCACGGAGGGGAGAGCATCCTCGGTAGATGAGATTTGGTTTTACAGGGCATTAAGAGTATTAACAAGAGTGGTCAGTACTGCGACGCCCATTAAACCCTTTCTGGTGGTTCTAATCTCCTGTGGCACGAGCCCAATGCTCACCGGCGCGGAACAGGCTGTATCCTCAGGCCAGGAAGGTAGGCTGCAGGCGGTCAGGATGGGATGCAGATGATGTCATTTTGCCAGAACATCCCAGCGTGCCCAGTCCCTGCTGAGCAAAGCATCAGTCAGCCCCTCACTGTGTAGCTTGACAGGGTGCGGGTCGGGGTGGCAGACATTCCCCATGGGCAGGTGGGCGACACTGCAAGGACCAAGGCTGCACCATTAGCCTGTGAGATGCGCTTGAGTGTTTTGGGGCCAAAAAAGTTAGCACTTGGAGCCCGGGAGGGTTGTTGAGCTCCTGGGAACAAGGCTGATGGTTTGTCGAGGGCGTTAAAGAAGCTTAGTACTAGTGTGTGTGTGTGTCTCTGTGCTGGGCCAGGTTTGCTGCAGGCTCACGACCAAAAACCAACCCCACAACCATTCCCAGGGAGGCAAAAACACTCAGTAGCAACCTAAGGCCAGCAGGGATGGTGCTACTGAGCATCATCCCCACCCACCTGAACCCATCACGCACACGAGAGAGCAGAGTCACAGTGTGGGTGGCACAGAGTGGACCACAGTCCTGCCTCTCCTTCCCCGGGGACAGAGCAGACAGAAACACTCCCGAAGTGCCCTGAGACATGAGCGCAGGCTTTCATCTCTGAGCTTCTGCCGTGGCATGAGCTAGCAGGTGCTGCCACGGGTGGGTGTGGGGCCTATATAAGATGTTGCACTGAGAACGTGACTGAGGAAAGAGACTTCGCACAGGTCTGCTCATGTCCCAACCAGCAGCCTGTGAGATCTTTACTGGTGCTGCAAAGGCTAGCTAGCAAAGACAAGCAAGCACCGCCCTGGAACACAGATGCATTGGTAGGAGGGGGAGGGACTGAAGCCTCCCATCTGGCACCCAGCAGGCAGAGGGGATGGAGCTGGACTGGAGATAGGGCAAAAGCATCCCTGTCTCCCAGAGAGGGCAGCTCAGTTCCCCACAGGCTCTAGCAAGGATGAGGAGGAGAAACCCGGGGAGGAGGCAGAGAGCTGGGAGCTGGCCCGGCACTCACTGCCCCAGCCCCTCTCCCACCCAGTGCCTTGAAAATTAGTGTCAAGACCAAACCCGGAGTGTTCTATAGCACAAGGTGAGGGGCTTCAGGTATAAACCTCCCCCCGCCACAGGTGGGGAGAGGAGACCACCACAGGTACAATGCCATTTCCAGCACTGCCTGAGTCTCACCAGTCTCTCCAGTGCTAGAGCAGCTCAGTGGGCAAATAGCACTGTTTAAAGACCAGCCATTTCCCCACTAAATAGCCCAGTCCCTAATTTAACACCCTCAGCCCTATTCCCCCCCTCCCTTTCCTTCTCCCCCTTCCAGCTCAACAAGGGAACGGTGACCATCACCCTGCCTCCGGGCTGCTCGCTCCCCACTGCCTTTCTTCCCGAAGGATCACCAGAGGCCACCACAACTTTCCTTTTGCTGGTTTCCCACAGATCATTTCTCCTGCATGTTCGATGGCCCAAACTGTATTAACTGTAATTTTGTACGAAGAGTGACTGTCCATTGGTTTAATAGAGCGTTAGTTATTGTAATAATTTATTGGCTGTCAGTAATGTATTTATTAGTTACAAAATGTTAATAAAGTGCCAGCTCTTTTCTAGCGTGAGCGGGTTTTTATTGTGTCTCCCTTGAGCACACCCAGCTTCACAACCCCATTACTCGCCCTACGACACATGCGGCAGGTCATCTGCCACATCCTTGTCCCCTGGCAGTAAGGTCTTGGAAAAGGACAGAACCAAGAGGTATTTCATTTTAAGTAAGTATTTTCTGGGTAGTTATTCTTTTTTCCCCTCTCTATTTTTAAGCAGACCAACTTCACCACAGTTTCTGTGCATTACTTGGCTTCTCAAAATGACTATTCCCCACTCCAAAGTCCCCTACCCCTGCGGATCTACATCACACTATTCGTGTTTTCTCTGGTGCTGCCAGACGCTGGTCCAGTATCTTCCCATCCATCCATCCATCCATCCACATCCAGCTGCAGATTCAGCAGTGGCAATGCTCAGCACAGGTGTGGGCAGGGCAGAGCATCCCTGCTGCACCATTGCTTTGTACGTCTTCCCACAAGCCAGGTGATATTGGGTCAACACACACACTGCTTCTTCCTCCCCACAGTAACATGGTACTTCAAGCATCTTTCTCCCCCACTGAAATAACACAGCAGCTTGATCTTCTCTGTTGAAACCAAAGATCTTCCCTGATTTGGGGCACAGAATTAAAGAAACCACAAGAGTTTTCCACAAGCCTCAGCGAAGGGAATTAACCGCCACGGTGATTGGCGGCACCAATTGCCAGTGATGGAACTTCAGCTGGATGCATCTTCGGCCACATGTCCCCATGCATCCCATCCTACAGATCCAACAGAATTACAGGCCAACCCTGAGGAAAAACTAGCAGCTGAGGGGGGAAAAGGATTTTATATATATGGATGGATGGGGTGGTTTTGAAGACACCTCCAGGCTGCCATCCTGTCCGGATCATCTGTACAGGTCTCCAGAAGTCACCAGGGATTTTCATTTCCCCATGCACACACTTTAGTCCAGCTGCTCCTCCAACACCATCACTCCTTTATTTAAACATCATATATAGATGGGACAACAGAGGGGGAAACCCCTGGAAATCCAGATAACTTCCATGCAAGCCTCAAGACGTGGCTTTTTGCAACAGCCACAAGTTAAGACCAGCCACATCCTTTTGCAGCGGTTTCTTTTCCCCCCCATGAATATGCTTTTTATTTTTAAAATATAAAACAAGAAAAGAATTATAAGAATCAAATGAGGTCCTGAAGCTTTGGAAAGCAACTGCTTGGCATCCCCAGCTCCTCTTTGTCAAGGAACCGACAGTGCAATCTCAAAGCCTTTCAAGATGAAATCAGACATCTGCTAAATTTTGCATGCGAAGCTGCAGTTGAAGTGTAGCTAATAAAATGACTCACTAATAAAACATTCATGGAAAACTCCAAAACCTGTAATTGGGTCATCATTTCATGAGTTCTCAAAGTCTTACATGAATTTAGACTCGCCGGTGTGTGTGTCCCATTTGCTGCGCCTCCAAATAAGAGGGGCTCTGAGGGGGAGATGCTGCAGGAGGGTTTCCCACCAGCCCCCAAGCATCTTTTCCACCCCCAAGCATCCCTTCTGCTGCTTTCAGCTTCCTGCAAGGCTTCTCCAAAGAGCTGAGCATCCTGCACAAGCCTGGACTTGGGGGGGCCTTAGCACCGAGAAGGGGTTGCAGAGAGGGGCACAGGGGGAGGCAGAGGCATCAGCTACATTTCCCCGGTTTTGCACTGGAAGCTTTGCAAGTTCAAGGAGTAAACAAGGTGGGGGTGTGCAATAAGAAAGGTACTGGGAGCACCCAAGACGTCTCTCCAAGATGTCAGAGGAGCAGCAGGGAACGGCTTGCTGTATCCAAGAGCAACTTCATGATGGAGAACAGATCCCAAGAGCTCAGAGCCGTGTCCATCCATCCAGTGGCATCTTCACACTCACAGTGAGCACACTCACCCCACAGCCGCTTGAGCAAAGCATGGAAGTAACTTGGCCTGATGGTGCCCTGCAAGAACCAATGGACAGGACAGCCTCATCCCCTTCTCCTCCTCTCCTTCTGTCTGCTCTCCACTCCTTTCCAGTAACACCTTCGGCAGTGTGGGGAAAGCCGGCTTTGTGCGGCCTTCATGCATGTACAAGAGGACAACTACATTTTAATTGGAGATGTCCCTCTCAGTCTGCCCCCACTGAAGCTCTTCCCACTTTAAAGTCCTCCCCAGCACAGCCTGCGAGCCTGGGGAGCTGCGGGCTGGACTAGCAGAGGTGCCTATGCCAGGTGCCTCTGTGCAGCACCACCGGGATTTCTCAGCTGCAGCCCAGCCACCGCTGCTGCATTCCCAGAGACAGGCTGAAGGCTCTCCCAGGGACAAAGGGCTCTGCTGGGACAGGACCCAGCCCAGCCTCAGGGCAGTCCCTCAGCACCCTGGTCCATAGAGCCATCTTGAGATGGCTCCCTCCCTGTCCCCATGCCGACCACACCCCAGCTCCCACTGCCTGTCCACCCTTTGTTTTGGCTCTGCAAATGATGCTTTGCCGCCACACTCCTCATCGTGACAGTGAGGAGAACACAACTTCTTTTCCTGGAAGCTGCATAGCTCAGCCCCACCAGGACATGGTGGGGGACCAGCTGCAGCCTCCACACCAGCTTTGTCCCCTGCTCAATACCCATCTCCTCCCACTCCGTAACCAGCTCTCTCACCACTGCCTCGGTTCAGGGGTTCATTTTTTGCTTCCTAACCATTTCCGTTCTGAGAAGTGTTCTCCTCTCCTCTAACTCTCTCTTTCTCTCTGCCTTTCTCTCCCCTCTCCTCCCTCCATGCTCCCTGTTGCAGAACCGCATGCACGAATCTCTCATGCTCTTTGACTCCATCTGTAACAACAAATTCTTCATTGATACCTCCATCATCCTCTTCCTCAACAAGAAAGACCTATTTGCCGAGAAGATCAAGAAGTCACCTCTGACCATCTGCTTCCCGGAGTACACAGGTACGTGCCCGGGCTGATGTGGTACAGCCAGGCATGATGCCCATCACCATGCTGACAGAGCTGGGGGTGGGGGGAGGGGGCTGTATCTCACACTAGAGGTAGGCAGGGGGGATGGAAGGAACAGGGCACTTTGAGGGGTTGGGGAGGGTGGCAAAAGCATCGCCCACCTTTGAGACGCACCAGCATCACTCTCATGGGGCAGGGATCTGTCCAACATGTGCTGGATTCCTGTGACAGAGCTGCACGACCAACGGACGACACAGAGACAGTCAAGATGGGTTTTTAAGCAAAACTGAGGCGGCTTGGGGGAAAAAAGAGCAAAAACCAGGGAAGGGGGGTAAGAACAAACATCCCTCCCAAGCACTCCCATGGAAAGATGAGAAGCAACTCAGACTCAGCGGCTCTAGCACCCCCACAAACCTCTCAGCGCCTCCAAACTATTTCACCCACCCCGGATGCCACACCCTAGGGACAAGGGGGTGCGCAGGACAGTGGTACCCATTCCTCTGCAGCATAAAGGCACCCACATTTCTACCAGAGGCATTTAGGCTTCTCCACCACAAGACCAGCAGACCTTTTCCCCAGCCACACGGCAAGGCACCTCAAACCATCCTGCAGAGTTGTACAGCACATCCTGGCTACACCAAGGAGGGAGACAGGCACAGGGCACCCAGCCACTTCCCCTTTCCTTCGGCCACCCACTGCACCAGGACGGAGTGGAACAGCAAGCTGGAAAAGAAAAATAAATCTCCAAATAATAGCATCTCTTCCAAAGGCAATTTCAGGGGCGTAACTGGGGCTCCGCAGCTCCCCACAGAGGCCAGGCACAGCCACACTCACTGCTGTAAGCAAGTTTTTCAGCTCAAACATCCAGCCTCTCTCCAGCACCACTCCCCTAGCTCAGCCAGCAGGTGATGGCATATGCGGGGGGCCCCTAACCCCTCCCAGAGCCTGAGGTGCAACATGCTCCCCCCAAGCCCAACAACATACACAGGGGATCAGCTCAGCTAAGGAGACACAGCCAGCACCCACAGGCGACATCAGAGCAACCACTAACCTACCTACTGGCCTGGGGGGCCACTAGGCCCCCCGGCCTTTTTTCCACCGCCTCCACCGTGCTCCCATAGGATGGGTGCTGTGGGGTGCACCACAGGGACTCACCGGTGGTGCTGGGGCAGCAGCAATGCCAGGAGGATCATCCTCAGGAACAGCACTGCTGAAGATTGAAGCCCCTTCCCCAGGGAGGGGGTAATAAGGGAAATGGGCGGAGAGGGCAAAACAGCAACACCTGGGTGTGGGGAGGTCCCAAGAGCCCAGGTGCTCTGGGATTCAAGGCAGGAGAGGGAGAAAGTGGGGTGGAAAAGGGTGAGGAGGAGAAAAGGGGTCAAGGGGCAAACTGGGTGGCAGGAATGGAAAAAAAATGGGGTTTGTTGGGGTTTTTTGAGAAACAAAGCGGTTTGCAGTCGGCAAGGGGCCGGAGGGCGATGGCCTGCAGCCCTGACGTGTCCCCCCCCACTCTGTCCATCCCCCACTCCCAACCTCTGCCCACAGGTCCCAACACCTACGAGGATGCGGCCGCCTACATCCAAGCACAATTCGAAAGCAAAAACCGGTCCCCCAACAAGGAGATTTACTGCCACATGACGTGTGCCACAGACACGAACAACATCCAGGTGGTATTTGACGCCGTCACCGACATCATCATTGCCAACAACCTGCGGGGCTGCGGCTTGTACTGACCGCCCCAAA
>VZTU01029618.1:0-58538 GCA_013400835.1 Zapornia atra
GTTTACATAAATAATGCTGGTACTTTTATGAAAATAAATCAAAATTGAATTTCATTAACAAGTGCAGCTTGTTACTTTCCCTTCCAGCCCTTTTTCTGTACTTCTGCTTATAAAGAGCAATGCAAGTCTCTGAAAGAGTATCTCTTCCTAGTGTGTCTCTAGAACAAAGGCTAAAACTATGTAACTGCCCAGGATGCAAAGCTTAAATTTTTTCTCCTTTTTTTTTTTTCCCTTTTTCCCCCCTTTGCAAGTCCTAAATAACCCCAGCTGCCTCATTACTTAAATGCAGAAGCCACTGCACTCTGTAGCAGTAACAGAAACTGTCCCAGAAGATTTGAACACATGGGTATCTCCTTGCAGCTCAAGAAAGGCTTCCTTAAAAGCAGGTAATACCTCAGATTTACTGTGCCAGGGCTTGAGAAGGATGCTTCACTTCCCCAGCAGGGGACATACTCCACCCTCAGAAAGCTGCAAGTCTACTCTCAAAGTCACAACTATGACTGGCGAAACTCAACCCATTGGAAATCTATATTATATGTCAGACCCGTCTAAGAGACAAATCTAATCCTCTTGGCTGAAAAATAGCTCACAGCAGTCTGCTGCTCCTAGTTTACTGATATTTGGAAGAATGGTTTGGTTTGGCAATCAATGTCCTAGAGCCACCAAAGACCTTGATATTATCTTTTTTTCTTTAAGCCCATAAAGAGGATTAGTAAAAGAAAAAAAAGAAAAAAAAAAACCTGTGATGTTATATGAACACCACTACTATTAGTTTAGGTTTTTGCTTTGGTAAAAAATAGGCTATGGTACTAAAGCCCACTAGTAATATTTTAATTATTTGGAATGCACTGTAAAGAGTTGCAGGTTTTACTTTGCTAAATGAAACAGACATGTCTTATAAGTAGTGTATTTGAAATCAAGTAAGTCCTTATGTATTACCAATATTTCTGGAAAAAAATACAATATATTCTAAAGAACCATAGCAATTTGCACTGGTTAAGAATGAAGCCAAAAATCTCTGAAAACAAGATGGACCTCATTTTCCCAACTTCATACTACAAACTCTTATTCACATTGGTGAATGTCAAACTGCAAAATATAATCATTTAGGGTTTGAAGTGCTGTGTTTTTTCTTTATGCTTACTATCCACAGAGTAAACACAAGATTCATGACATTGGTAATAAGGCCTACAATGCAGAGCTACTTTCATTTTCCTATACTGAGAATCTGGCACTTCACATTTAAGTGTCTTTTCTGAAACATGAGATTTTAACATGCAGCTTGAAAAGGGGATGGTGGCAATGAAAGAGTTATGCTTATGGAAGTCAATCCATCCAGTCTCTGCAAGGCTACCAGATCTATAAATAATGGAGAAAGGCCCTCAAGCTAGGGATGCCAAATTTAGTAGCATCTAATGAAAAGATAGGACTAAAGTTCTGAAATCTCTTTTCAATTAACTTCAGCAGAAATGAGGACCTAGACTGAAAAGTTCTCAAGAAGCCATTGGTAGAGGTTTCTCTGACAATCTTTATGTTCTTTGTACAAAAAACTTCCAGATCACAATTAAAATGTCTGTTCTTGTTATGCATTTTAAAACCCAATCTATTTACGCAAATCAAGGCTTTTCAAGCTTTGCTTAAAGTCACCATAAGAACGGGAGGGGAGAGATAAATCCTCATCATTACTTTGTAAAATGACACAAAAGCGACAAGCAGCTGAATAAAGGAATGTCTGGAAGGACCTATGTGGAAGCCTGTATACAAAGCAGATTGAAACAGTATTTTGTTCTAAATCCTAATCTCTTCTGTAGCCTCAAGAAGGCTAACACAAGATTGCCACAGATGAGTGATATTTGTCACCAGACATCTGCTAAGACACGACCGCAGTGTGTTTTCCCTGCTGGGTGGCATGTAATGGGGGTTACCCAATCCAGTATTTAGCATGAAAATTCAAATCCAGTGTTGAGAGATTTTCTTACTGTAGCTCTTAATGAAAAGTGCCTTCTGGATCAGTTATATCAGCAGGCTGGCAGGAAATGAGTGGGATATCAAGACTTGAAAGCAATAGTTTTTAATCTGTGTGATTCCCAGTTTTACTGTACAGGAAATAAGCTACCATGATGCTAGCATCCAGTGACAGAACTATGGGGCAGTGAGAATACATGTGCATAAACCCCATGACTGGGCATCCTGAAATCACACAAACACAGTACCACTTACTCTGTGCTTTAGGACCTGTATCGCTGTGAAAGTAAAAACAGAAGTGATATTCTCCCAAGTTTCAGCATCTTCTGGGGATATCGAGCACTGAAAAGCAGAAGAGAGATGTCCTATAATTGAAAACAGATGAGGGAATGCTAAGGGGTTGGTCAGGGTTTGGGCAATGGGTGGAAGCATCTAGCCAAATCTTTTGAGCTTTGCCCAGCACTAAGCAAGGAAAGTAAGTGAAAGCATATAACAAAAACTTTATATATGCAACCAGTTTACTATTTCTATCTTCTCTGCTGCATTGCAGAAAATATACTCTCCATTGTATCCTCATATGTGTCTTCGGACACTTAGATCGGGACCTGTGAGGAAAGGGGAAAAGCTATTTGCCATTAATCCTCCTTATTTGGGAAACTCTGTATTGACACCCTGAAACTGCCTTCTATTTTCATTTCCATGTCTTACTCTCCAGTTTGCTCCCAGCAAGCTCTGATTGCCTGCAGCCTGTGGTGTTAGGATCACTTCTTCCCATAACCCAGAACAAGAACTCATGGGCAGGGTGGGGAAGCTTAAATTATTCTGGTCATAGGTTCCTGGTAGTGCCCCATCACCATACCAGACACAAAAGACAACCCCACTTCTGTGCTGTTAGCACAGGAGGTAAAAAGAGTCAGTCCCACCCCGGCAATTATCAAGATTGGTATTCTTAATTTCCTTCTGTACCTTTCTGTCTTCCTTGAAAAGCAAAATGCTATTAATAAAAATGAAAAGCTATGTAAAACAACCGGCTATAGGCTTTTCTACTTTACTACCTAAAAAACCCTAGGTGGCAAATACCTGTTGTGTTATAAAGAGCATCCGAGTTACGCCATGCTGTGTTAGTGCATTCCAACAAATTACCCTCTGTAGCCACACAGGTCTCACCAAATGACTAATGCAGTGCAAACTCACAAATGTGCCAGAAACTAATTTTGTGAGCAAGGGAAAAGAAATGTAAAGCTCAGTGAAGAAAAAGCCACAGTAACTTGACAAAATTGTGGTGTTTTCCCTTTCATTCTTTTTCTTACTACTAACATGCAAATAATTCAGCTAACCTTCCTTAGTGCCACAGTAAGTGCTATGCACCTGTAAAATACAGAAACAATCAGATTCTCTGTATATACAACTACCTCTTTCAAAGTAGTTTAGGGATGTTTTCCTTTTACACATAATAAATTCTTATTTCTTTGCAAATCTTCTCTATTTTACCTTTGTCTCTTTAATAAGTCTCATCATACCTACAAGAAAAAAAAATATAGGTGGGGTGATGGAAAGCTTTGGGAGGTGTTTACAGCTTAAAATCCCAGCTCTTGCAAGTGAGCTAGTGAAGTACTGTAACTCCACTAGCTCAGTCTGACAGCCATTACTCCCAGCTCTGCAAACACTGTGTATCCTTGGTGACTGTTATTAGTAGGCCTGGGTGTATTTCACTAGGCATTTGGAATTCAGCTAGGAAAATTCTCAGTGCTATAATGGAGATAAAGATATTACAATCACTTTCTCAGAAGAAAGCGAGAGGGGTGGTGGTGGGGAGGTAAGGGTCAGACATGATTCTTTCTGCCTAGAATTATTTGATTTTGGTAAGCAAAAAACTGTTAAAAGAACAGCTTCCATACAACCAACCCCCTCACACTCCCCAGCAGTATGCAGTTTTCCTGCATGTTTGGGCATCTGCTGATGCGTGAGAACTGCAATTCACATAGTTTTAAATAACACCCAGTGCTCAGACCCTTTAAAACATCCATCTACTTCTTTCAATACCTTAAGTCTAGCACAAAGGCACTGCTTACACTTTTAAGGCCAGCACTCAGCCTTTTTTTGCTCTGACCAACATAAATTCAAGTCTGTAAGAAGGCAGGAAGCCTCCTACCTCTTAATGTTACTTATATTCCTGTGAGGAAATATTTTCTAGGATTGTCTATCCTTTGATTTAGAGGCAGTCTAGAGAGTCTGGACTCTCATCTCAGCTGAACATCTGAAATTAAATGGAATTAAGTATTGACATGCCTTGAAGTTTGGGATCATACTGGCTCAGTCTCTAACTCAAACTTATTAATGTCTTTCAAGTGATACAATCATGGATAAAAATAAGCAAATAGAATTTTCTTGCTTTATTTTGCGAGACGTATTAACATATATTTGCCAGAGTAGATATGTGTTCATATATTTAGGGCCTCTCTCTACCAACATTCTTATTTACCCTTATTCCTGTAGAATAGCTTTGGTTTGTGGTTTGTTTTTGTTGGGGGTTTTTCAAGACTAAAATATAGATGCTTGTTTTTTCTTAGTTACTTGATGATGTCCTCTTAACCAACCTTGTGCTAATAATTAGTGTTTCTTGGATTTATCTTTATGGAGTTCCTGACACCACTTACTGTAACTGGTTACATATGTGAGGCTATTCAAAAACTTATGTTTATTGATATCTCTCTGCTGGCTGACAGCATTGTTCACAGTGAATGTCCAAAGTCAGATTCTCAAGGGTACACATATTTTTTTTTTGTCTAACTGCCAGTGGATTCTGGCTAAACAGCTTACATCTCTATTAGCAGTGTGATTCCCTAAGCTCTGCAGCAGGCAGGATTGCCATTGGCAATATACGTCTAGACTGGGGGTCAGGTGCTGTTGGCCCATTTTACCGCAGAACATGCAGTGCTGAGCCACAGATGTTGTGTTAACTCCTTGAAACTGGTGAGACAACCCCTATTTTTTTATCTTGAGATCCAGTCTTGCCTCCTTGAGTCTTAGTAAAATGAGGGAGAGATAGAGAGACTTTGTTGGGCATCTGGACTTCAGCCAGGGTTAAGCCACCACAAAGGGATGACAAGATATTTTTTAATCCTTCCACCTATATTTTATTACCAAATTTTTGAGCTTGAGATGAGTCAAGATTGTTTTCCCTTATCTTCCCATGCAATTGAGTATAGTGCTAACAGAACAGAAATCTGCTATGCAGTTTTCCTCCAAACATACTCTACCAAAGGCTTCCTATCCAGACATGGCAGCAGCCTTCCTACCCTGTCTTGTTCTACTAATAACTCCAGATGAAACCATTCTGAAGAGCAGTGCTTCTTCTAGGAGACTTCAAGAAAATTAAATCATTTTGCTTGATCGAGCCTTCAGTTGCCTGAACCTTCAGTTGAAATCAAAGATGAGTAACAGCTCCAGACCTCTGCACAGACAAGTCTATCTTTGTTTCCACATTTAAATTTGTCCATGAAATTAATTCTGTCTCAAATGAGGAGCTCTTGACTTTCTAGTTGCTAGATACTGGGAGAGGACTTTTGAATAATTTAACCATAAGAAGACTCTGGGGTTTTTTGCCTTCTATAAGCATCTTTTTTTTTCTCCCCATTTAAAACAAAATATTGAGCTAGACAGAGTGATAGCATAACCCCATATATCCCGTTTATTTTCTTCTGTTCCCTTATGGTTTATTCAGGAGCTAGTCCTGCCTCCAGTGAAACCATCATCAAAACTCAATTTGACTTCTGGGAAATGGGAATACACTTTTAAGTGGCTATTAATTCCAATGCTGCACATGCCAGATCATTTCCAGGACATCAGGTGTACCTTGTAACAGCTACTTCCCGCTTATTCATATAATAAAAATAAATAAGTAAATCCTTGTTCAGTAACATTGGTGTGTTTATGAAACATTTCATGTGACAATAAAGATAAATGGATGGGTTTGGAATTTGTACTGTACACTTCAATATTTTCATTATTAGAAAGGTTAACTAGAAAAGAGTACCTGTTTCTTTATGATTGCAGAGTACCAAAACTTCCCTTCTTGACTTTTACATGGAAATAGAGGTTTTCCTGTTGCCCACAGCAGTTTTAGTTATCCAGCTAATTTTTGGGTTTTTTTTTTTCTTTCTCCTTTTTTTTTTCTTTCTTTTTTTTTTCTTTCTCTTTTTTTTTTTTCTGTTAGTGATGGATTGAATTAGATAACTAACATCCTGTAACTGACACATCTTTAGATGAAATCCTCTAGAGAAAAATCAAAGGCAGATGTGAAGAAATGTTACATTTGACTCTGGCCAGAGCTCTGTGTAAAAAGCTGTGGCTGATCAATACTGGTCCTATTAATTCTTATCCTGGACGGATGATCATTGCTTCTGTTCCCTCCCCAGAGCTAAATTACTTTGAAACAGCACAAAAACTGCTCACAGGAGTTAGTTCGAAGACATACAAAAATATTTTCTACCACACTGTCAAGTATAACTCATAGTTTCACAAACTGAATAGAAGAGAATTTGGTTTTATATTGCACCCTTCATCTGCTCCAAGTATCCCCAAAGCAGTCTGCAATTTTGAATTATTGGAAGCACTGACTGTGCAGTGAGTGTGTAAGCAATAGCTCAACAATGGTTACACAGAAACCCACACATTAGAACCTGTTTTGCTGAGGGATGGAAAAACTGGGCAGCCTTCCTTGCGGGATTCTGCACTTCCACCTGCATTGCTAACTAGCAATGGGCTGCAGGTGGTTTGTTTAAACATTTCATTGAATGGAGAAGCACATCCTTTACGCAGCAGTGCCCACATTAGGCATGAGTGCGCATGCCAGTGAGCATGACAAAGGAACCATATTAAAGTAAATCTTTAGGTAAATATAAAGAACTAGAGCTTCAGCTGGTGAAAATTGGCATTGCTCCACTGAACCCAACACAGCGCTGTTGATTTCCACCAGCTGAAGATCTGGCTGTAAGTATTTTGACACTGAGCCAGGCCTCTTTCACAATTGTGTTAGGTCATTAAGCTTTATACTTAAGTGTGCAGTCCTATAAATTGTATTTAAATAGCTAATTTATCAATTCTTTGGGAGTTCTGTTCTGTGAAGGAGCAAACATGTTTAGGTAGAATTTTCCTCTTAGTACAGATCTCAAGCAAGTAGAGAAGAAAGGTAAAGAAGGAAACTATATTCAGTTGAAAAATTTTTTTTTTAAATCAGAAGTCAAAATGAAGGGGGAAAACCATATTCTGAACACATATTCAGAATATAAAGATTATATCAGATTCCAATGTCTACCTTACTACTATTTTTATTATCGTTCCTTATAAATATTCATCAGTGCTGTCAATGCACATTTGGAGGATTGCTTACAACCACAGAATCCAATCATGCCTATAAGGTATTGTCATGGTATTGCAGTTTGTGGAAAGCTATTAATGTTCCTCTGAAAAAAAGTCATGCACATCTCTGCCCTAAAAACTTTGATGATTTGGGCCTATATCATTCTGGCTAAGTCTACCCTGCTTTTAAAGGTAACTCATGGTCAGCCTCTCTTCTCTCTAAATGTCTGGCAATCGACAACAGCAAAGACAGCTCTGTCCCAACAGCAAATAGATTCTAAGTGGTGCTCAACAGACAATGTAGATATATTTATGCATCTCTCCATACTTCCAAAGAAAACATTTCATTCAAATAAAAACATTTATTTACTTTGTTTTGGAGAATACAGAAAGATACTTCTTCTCCCTGCATTTTTGTGAGGGTGTGGTGGGTTAGACTTGATGATCTCTTGAGGTTACTTCCAAACCCTGGAATTCTGTGATTCTGTGACCTTAGCTGCCTGTCAGACAGCCACACAGCTTCTCTCTTCCCTGCTTCAAAAGGACAGGGACAAAATAAGTTAGAAATGTTCATGGGCTGAGACATAGAGAGATCACTCACCAATTACCACCACAGATCACAGGCAAAACAAACCAAAACCAAAACCAAACCAAAACAAACAAACCAACCAAAAAATCAAAACAAAAAACACACAATACTTTGGGAAAATTAACTTAACTTCCTGACAATTAAAAACAAAGTAGTGTTGTAAATAATGAAAAGAAAAACTAAAGCAACTTCCCTTTTTCCTTTCTTCCTCAGTTAAAACATCACTCCGTCATTTCCAGCTCCCCAATCCCGCTCTAGCATGTTCTCTAGCATGACGTTCCTGCCATGGGATACAGCCATTCATGAAGTTCTCCATCATGACTCATTCCCATGGAATGCAGCTCTCCAAGAACTGCCATAGTTCAGGTTCTCTCCAACTCCATTTGTTCCACCAGGAACAGACTGACCCAGTGTCACTTACAGTCACTCACAGCTAGCCGTATCACTCCAAATACTCTTTACAATTCAAGAAGGGAGGTTTTATGTTGAAATTCTTCTGGCTAAATATATAGAATGATAGAATCATAGACTTATTTGGGTTGGAAGGGACCTTAAAGATCATCTAGTTCCAATTGCCCTGCTACGAGCAGGGACAGCCTCCACTAGGACAGGTTGCCCAGAACCTCATCCATCCTGGCCTTGAACACTTTCATGGAGGGAACATCTACAACCACTCTGGGCAACTTGTTCCAGTGCCTCACTATCCTCATAGTAAAGAATTTCTTCCTAACATCTAAGCTAAACCTAACCTCTTTCAGCTTGAAGCCATTTCCCCTTGTCCTATCACTATGGCTACCTAAAGGTAGGCTTCTTCCACTAAAGTATTTATTTCTCTCTGTCAATAAACATAGCTGAGCTGCCTACATTTAATCACATAAATTCCACTTTAGGTACTTTATGATCAGTTTTCTAGATATTTGGATGCTTGATAAAGACCATAAGCTTGATGTGTTAAGACATGCTGAGCAAGCGGAACTGCCTCTTCAGTATGAAATGCTGAATTGAGTCATAGGCTGGTGGTAATTAGTAAGCCAGAGTGAGAGAGAACGAAATTCCAATCCTTGTTCCATAAATATTGCAGAAGTTTTATATAAGCAAAACATTTTTAAACAGATGAACTTGAGAAGACCAGGCTTGAATACCAAATAGCTTATTGATTAACAGACTTTTTTGGTGATACAGGTTCAGCTCCATATAGCAGCATGAAAACTCAAACAGGGTCTTCCAGGGACATAGGAACAAGCTTTAACCAGTAAATTCCTATATAAAAATTGGAGAGGGCAAAAGGGAGTACAGCATCTTCCACTAGAAGTTTCTATAAGGTTCAAACCAATATACATGATCTAAGAAGCTGGATGAATCAGATTTAAATGGGAAGTTCAGAGTAAACTATCTAGCTGTTACATACTGATCAAGCTGAGATAAACCATGGCTTTATCTGATCAGTGCTCCCTCGATTTGGCAGTTTTGAGTAGACATTTAAGGTTCTTAAACAGCTTTAAAATGTAATTGTAGGGATTTCTAGTGTTAGGCATCAGGTTTTGAATGCATAGTCTAATACTTGAACTGACATTTAAGATTTCTAGCATGTATCTTCCCATTTCTGATGTGAAGATGTGTAAGAGTTTTTCTTAATTTTATATATATCTATTAACTTTTTTTTTTAATAGAAAACTTGCAATCAAATAAAGTGAAGAAAATTTGAGAAATTAGGGCTTTTAGTAAACAAAATTTGAGCATAATTACCAGAGGAAAGTATATTTACCTTTCTACCATTGAACTCTATGGGAATAAAGAGGATCTAAATACATGATATGACTGTGCCCTTTCCTGAAATAAGTTTAATTTCACAAGGAATGATGTTTTGGTCGGTGCCATCACAGCCTCATGTGCATTGACAAGGTGAAGACCTGGGTTCCATTCTGTGTACCCTGTGCACTCAGATTCCCCAGTTTACTGCTTTCTTACTTCACATGACCAGTAGTTAAGCAGAACGGTAGGCAGGGTGTTTAGCAAGTCATGATAATATGCCATCCTCAGCATGTCAAATGTGGTGCATAGCTCAGAGTTCCTCTTATATGTATCGCTTCTGCTGCGGTTATCATTTATAATTTTTACAGTGCCCAGAAGAGTATTCTGAGGCAGGAGTAATTCAGCAGCCCAGCAGTTTCATTAGTGCAGACTCAGGCTCTTGTGTTCAACACATTTTACCTTGCACTTGCAATACTCTGCAGTTCTCTGGACAGGATGAATGCTTATATGTACAAAAAGGAAATGTGTTCCCTTTTTTAAACATTCCCTGCCCCTTATTTCCATAATTCTACACTGTGAACAGACCTAATTCTTATCAAAAACTAACAAAAGCTCCTAAGCTTTAAGGCAAGACAACTTTAACCTCCCATAAATTTAACCTTGAGTATCAGTAACATCTATAAACTATTTAACAAGTTGTTGCTAACCACTCATGTATACGAGCAGGAGTCTCTCCTTACAGATATATGACAATCACTATTCCTTTCTTACCTGAATAAAAATGCATGCCAGGCTTAAAGTATTTCACATGCTAAAATCTCATAATTCACTTTTGCAAACAGATCTTCTTTTGGAAGCTGCACTCATAGCTTTTTAGCAGAGTCCAAAGTCTATATAACTGTAGAGATTTTCACTTTCAATTCCATGTTTGCATTGCTTTGTTTGAAGATTTTGTTTTGTGCTTATTTTTAAATCTTTCTCTACTTATTTTTTTATAACTTTTATTGGTAGTATCTTCAAAAACTATCCTCTCCCAACCTGCCCTTTCCAGTGTTCTAAATATAAATGTAGAAACAAAGAAATGCATATTAATAAGTAAAGATGCACAGGTGTGCCTTGCAGACAGCAAGTTTTTTAAAGTCCTTCCTGAGTTCTTGAATCATTATCCTTGCATAATTTATGTTGCGTTACTGTGTGCAAACACAGAACCTGGCCCACACAGAAGAGATGTGAGCTGCTTCAGAAGATAGACCTTGTATTTTCACAGTAGAGGGCATGAGCTATTTATTTATCTATCAAATAATTATGAAAATTTCTGGTCATATTTTCTAATCAAAGGAATGTGAAAGGAAAGCAGAGGATATATAGTTCAGTTTGCCTTTCTAACCTTTTTGCTCAGAGCCAGGTGTGCTGATACTATACTGCTTGAGCACTGAGTCCTCTTCATTGTCATTATTGTCCTGTGCTTTTAAGAATTTCTCTATGGCTCCCAGATTCATGTACTGAAGGGGAAAAAGGGAAAATTAGTTCTTTGTATTAATTGAAATGACTGAAAGCACAGCGTGATACACAGCCTGGTGCTGAGTACAGGTACAGGACAGCTCCAGATTCCTTAGGATGCAAACTATCTTCACTCTCTGTGTTGGGAATGTACTCTGCATTACATCTGAAATTTGTTCTCCAATTTGGTTAACTGTATCAACATATCCTAACATTTTAATGCATTTTCCCTTCCCTGAGTAATGTTGCAAAGTTTGGGTATTTTTCCTTACTTTAAGAGTAATGATCCCTTTAACAGACATGAATGTGATGAGATATCATTACAGCTCACCCAGCTGTTCACTAATTCCCTATCCTCAACAGAACATTGGAAGAAAATTGGAATAGAAAGCTTCTGGGTCAAAATAAAGACAGGGACATTGCTTATCTGTTACTGTCATGGGCAAACCAGATGAGTTTTTTGGGAAAAAAAAAAACATTGTCAGGTAAAACAAGCACTGAAAAACACCTTTCCTCCTTGCTTTTTCAGCATTAACTTCCCTCTTTGTTGCAGACTCATCTATCTCCCCCACTTCCCTGAGTGGTACATTTGGGTTGAGTTGATTTGCAGATTGAGTAGGTCCATAACAGTTCTTCTCTGCTGCTACTTCATCACACATTTCCCCTGATTCCTGCATGGGTCTTCTAGGGACTGTAGGGAATATCTGCTCTGATGCCTGGAGCACCTCTTCTTACCGCTCCTTCTCTGACCTCCATGTTCCCTCAGCCATTTCCTTCCACTCACTGCTCCTCTGCTTGTCCAGTGTTTCACTCGTTATTCAATACATTTTCCTGGAGGTGCCACCACCTTAGCTGGAGGGATCAGCCGTGCTCTGTGGTGGGTCTGTTGAAGGCAGATAGAAATAACTGTGTCTGGCATGGGGTAGCCACAGCCTCTCCTCACAAAGGCCAGCTCTGTAGCGCCATTCCTACCCCCCTCAAATCTTGCTGTGTATAACAAATATACTAAGCAAGTACGGGATTTTTTTTTTTTTCCAATTATGAGAACGAAGAGAAAGAAAGTACTAAAAATATTGGACTTGGGTTGAAAGAGAAATTTTTGTCAAATTTTCACAGAGGCACTAAACATCATTATAGTCACATTTGTCAAATAGAAACAGTTTGTTTGATCTGCAATAGAACATTTAATACATTTTAGCTTTCATGTTTTAGGTCTTTATCTATTTTCCTTTTTATCTGGTGTCATTTTAAAATAAAACAATGATATGTTGAAATAAAAAGTTAAAAAAATATGAGATTGCAAAGTTTAAAACATTGAGTTTTTAATACTATTGATTTGAAGTACTCGACTCTGGAAATGTCAAAATGAAATCTGTATGATTTTTTTCTCTTTTACTATTTTTATCTCAGACTATGTTGAAGTGTGGGGAAATTTCATAAAGATTTCCCCCCTCTGCTACATTGAAATGACTCATTCTGTGTTTTTCAGAATAGCAAAAGATTTAAGCCTCTGTCTAAAGTCCAGATTGTAAAATTGCCTTGCAGCTATAGAGAATTATTTTCACCTGAAAGCTGAGAAGACTATCTGTGAGAAAAACAGAGAAGTTTCTACTGCACATAACCTAGTTGCTTATGATTTTGGATTTTATTAATCAACATTTTTTACTAAAGATTATTTTCTTCTCTAAAAATATTCAGCTCATTTTATTATTAAGTGATAGAATCAGAGAATCACAGAGTCATAGAATGCATGAGGTTGGAAAAGACCTTTAAAGGTCATCTAGTCCAACCCCCCTGCAGTAAGTAGGGACATCTTCACTGGATCAGATTGCTCAGGCCCATCGAGCCAGACCTTGAATATCTCCATGGATGGGACCCCCACTACTTCTCTGGGCAACCTGTTTCAATGATCCACCACTCTCATATTGAAGAAGTTTTTCCTAATATCCAACCTAAGTCTACCTTTTTGAAGTTTAAAACAGTTACCCCTTGTCCAATTGCTACATGCATTTGTGAACAGTTCTTCCCCAGCTTTCCTATAGGTACCTTTCATGTACTGGAAGGCTGCTATAAGGTCTTTGCAGCGCCTTCTGTTCTCCAAGCTGAATAACCTTAACTCTTTCAGCCTGTCCTCATAGGAGAAGTACTTCAGACCTTTGATCATTTTTGTAGCCTTCCTCTGGATGCTCTTCAAGGGGTCCATGTCCTTCTTGAGCTCAGGGTGCCAAAGCTGGACACAGTATTCCAGAACAGAATAAAGGGGCAGAATCACCTCTCTTGATCTGCTGGCCACACTTCTTTTGATGCTGCCCAGGATGCGGTTGGCCTTAGGGCTGCAGATGCACATTGGTGGTTCATGTCCAAATTTTCATTCATGCGTACCCCCAAGTCCTTTTCCTCAGGGCTGCTTTCCAGCACATCATCTCCTAACCTGTATGGATAACTGGATTGTCCCAACCCAGGTGCAAGACCCTGAACTTGGCTTTGTTGGCCCTCATGGGGTTCACCTGGACTCACTTCTCCAGCCTGTCAAGGTCCCTCTTGATGGCATCCCATCCCTCCAGCACATTGACCTCACCACTCAACTTGGTGTCATCAGCAAACCTGCTGAGGGTGCGCTCAATCTCACTGTCAATATCGTTAATAAAGTTATTAAACAGCACTAGTCCCAGGGTAGACCCTTGAGTCATGGGTCATGACATGTCATGACAACTTCATTTTCCCTGTTTAATAAAGCTAGAGTTACCTGGAAACAGTTATATTTTGATAGTCATAAAGTATCCTTTGTTGACCATCATTTTTCTCTAAAAATATACATCTGATTTTATTATTAAGTGATAGAATCATAGAATCACAGAGTCATAGAATGCATGAGTTTAACTATGTTAACTAAAGTTTAACTATGAATTTGACTATTTTCATGACCAAAGAATTAACTTTTTTTTCCCTTCTGACAGACTAGAGGAAGGAAAAAGAACAAAGAAAAAAAGAAAAAGAAAGTAAAGTTTATGGTACAGACATGCTCATTTAGTATATTTTTATTTCTGCAATGCATATCAAAAACTTGATCAGGTTGCTAGGTTAAACCCATTTTTCTTAGCACAAAAATTTGGTCTTAACTTGGGATTTAGAATACTGATCTCTCTTCATCATCTCACTTTTTAGTTTTATCTTTTCCTCTGAAATTTGTCTGGATATATTTTCTATCTCATCCAACTTTTCTTTAGCCACTCCTTTTCTATAGTACTTCTGTTTCCAGCATGTCAGAATTGAGGGTCAGAGAGCAGAATGACATGTAAGAGTATATGGGTATTCAATATTTTGTTTAAGCTTTTGAATACATAGCTACATATTTGTTTGTTTTCAGATAGATTTCATCATAGTAGCCTGAAGTGCTTTAATAATTATTGACTGGTTTTCAGGCATTACCCGTTCTGGGATGGAATAGCAATGAGCATTACAGCTTCTACTTGCGGGCTCAGGGAAGCCTCCTCACAATGTGAATAAGTCATCAGCAGTCCACTGCAGGTACAGCCAGAATAGTTTGTCAGGTGTATAGTTTCCTAGATGCACACCAAATTATTTTATGCTTGGTTAGTTACACACTATATTTCTACATTTACTTGTACTGTTATGCTGCATTTAGCTGACTAATGATTCAAGAACTTTATTTGCTAACTTCATCCAAAGCACCTGCTCAAGGAATACAATAATATAAACAATTTCTATGGAATTAGCAAAGGAAAAAGAAACCAATTTCAGCCATGGAATGTTCAATACTGCTTACAAAATACGCCATGATTGTTTAATAAAATCACTATGAAGATCTGAGCAGAAGACGGGTCATTAGGGAGAGCAGGACATACTGATGTACAACTCTCAGTGACACATCAGAACATATTTGCTAAGGTTAAGGTAAGATTCTGGGGCTGTGGCCAACCCATGAACATGTCCTTGGGCAGCATGCAGAGATGTGACATGGCAGTAAGGTTACAGCTGAGTAGTTGTACTGACCATACTGAAAGTGAATCTGATCCTGATGTTATCAATGGATAGATACTGTGAGATAGTTTGCCCCAGTCTCAATATGATGGAATTTAAGCATATATTTAAGTCTTTTTACTCAGTTAATGTCTATGCTACTCTGTGACAATACGTAAGAACAGCTTTCTTCCAATAGCACATTAAAAGATATATTATTATAAATTATTATCTGTAAATCTCTAGCTTCTTAAAAAGTGACAAATGACAAACATTAAAAAAAAAAATCAGTCTTGATCACATTTCTTCTGTGTGATAACCTGTTTTTAATATGTAAACAAATAATTTTATGTAGTGCTAATTAACAATTGAAAGGAAGATGGTACCAGGAAATGTTGCAAAAGAGCCCATAGGAAAGAAAGAAAAAAAGTCTACATACATTTCTTGAGAAATCAAAGTATACTAGTTCCTATACTAGATTAACGAAAAAAATGTACAAAGTATTATTATGACACAGTCTACTAGACAAATAAATGTACGTCGATATTCACACAGTCAAGACCATAAAATTGTCCTGTCTTCATAAGATGGAATTTATAATGAAAGTTTCATGACTCTGAAAACTATCCATGTTAAAATGGTAAACTAAGCATACCAAATTCATTTAAGTGGCAGATGAAGAAGTAGAACAAAGTATGTAAATCATCTGCATGATTCTCTACATGATAAGTTTAATGCTGTCATAATACCTCATCTGTGTAGAGTGACAGCCATGTTAGATTGACACGATTGGAAAAGGAAGTGAACCTTACGTGGCTCAGTTGGTGTAAATTAAAAGAGAAGCTTTGATCTTATCTCTCTAATGTACATTAATTGAACTTTGTGATTTATATAGGATAGAAAGGATTTTCCTCAATAAAACTGGAAACTACTGCAAATGTTCCCATGCGGAAAAAAGTTTACTTGACCAGTGAGTAGTTGACATATATCAATACAAAATAAGTTGCCAAATTTAATTAATGCCTTTAAAAGTGACATTCACAGAATCCTAGAATGGTTTAGGTTGGAAGTGACCTAAAAAAGATCATCAAGTTCCAACGGCTTTCATGGGCAGGGACACCCTCCACTAGAACAGGTTGCCCAAAGCCCCATCCAGCTTGGCCTTGAACACTTTCACGGAGGGGACATCTGGGCAACCTGTTCCTGCGCCTCACCACCCTCATAGTGAAGAATTTCTTCCAAATATTTAATCTTAATCTATAGTCTTTCAACTTAAATCCATTACCCCTTGTCCTGTCACTACATGCCTGCTGAGTGGTCTATTTGTCAAATCCATGTTTCTCCAATTTAGAGACAATGATGTCATGAGTATCCATTTTCCATGTGCTTGAGCAGTTTCCAGGAGGATCGGCTCTGTGATCTTGCCTGGCACAGGGATGAGACTGACTGTCCTGTATTTCATTCCCTCTGTACAGCCTGGACTTGACTTAACCACAAAATAACACATCACATAAAATATGAGTTATTGTGTGCCTTTGTTATTGATGAGTTCTTCAAGCACATAACACCCAGAGCCCAATCAAATGACAGAAAAAATTAGTTTTCTCATTTGGATTTTAAAAACATATACTTGACAGTTTTCAAGGGCTGTTTTCAGAAAGGTCACAGATTTAAAAGTTGGCCAAGGCTTCTCTGAGACATAACCAGAGCATTCTGTTCTAAAGAGGGAAAAAAAAGAAAACAAACCAAAACAACAACAAACCCGAAACAAAACCAAACAAACAAAACCCAAAAAACCCTCAAAGTTGCTGAATATTCTCAAGAGATCTTATAAGTTGTTGTTTTTATTTTTCTTTAAATGATTGCCAGTATTCATAACCATTTTAGCACTGTAAAATGTAAGAATAGATTAGAAAATCTCCTGCTGTTGGACTTGTGTTTGAGGGAATACCATCAATGAACACAACAGAAGAATTTTTTTTCTTTAAATCAGGAATATAAAATCAGTCCTTCATTTATTAGCCCAAGCTTGTGGTTATTGTTCTGTCTATTAGCAAGAGAAAGTCACTCTTGAGTCCAAAGCTTCCCTACTATTCACTGTTCTAACAAAATCTACTTTTTATTTTGATAGACAATATCACCTTATCTGCACTGCAGGGAACCCATAACTGAAGGGTTATGTGTATTGTTATCAATCTAAGTCAAACAGATACCAGTTGGGGAGATTTGCATGGAGACAATCATAAGACCCAGCTTAAACCATTTAAAAGCATTCTAACCTATCTGCTCCTCAGGGTTCTGCTCATTTCTTTACATTTTCATTGCTGAGAATTAATCCCTGTTCTGCTTCTCTATTCCTTTGAATAGATAACAGATTGGATAAAATATCTAAAAGTGGGTAGCTTTTAAAAAACAGCCCTAAAGGAGTAAAGTAGCCTCCTCTGAAAAGGAGGACAGCAGAATTTTGATGAATGAACACTGAATAGAAGGTTTGAAAAAAATATATATTGGTTCAGCATTGGCCTCCTGGGAGCAGAGTAAGATCACATCTATATACTTATACAAGTATCTTGTATTATTCATTATTGATATTATAGGTCTCATATTAAAATTAAAAGCATACTAAATTTTGAAATATATTCATGCAGCTACAATGTTTTCTTCAATGTAGATCTATTTTCTGAAAGTCTTTGAAAACATTTTTTGTTAACAAATGTAAGCAGCTAGACAAGGATTTCACTTCATATTATTTCTTTTGAACATATCTGGTTCTCTCTTATTTTTTTCCTGTTCCTAATGCATACATTTTAATCCATTTAATAGTATGCCTCTTTTCCCTAGAAATAGTGCAGCCTTCTGAAAAGTATAACTGATAGGGCAGGATGCAGCTGCTTGGACTCTAATCAGTACAAAATGGATTGACTATATATTACATTTTGCTTCATCAGCTTGCATCAGCCCTACAGTTTTCTCACTGATATATGAGAAATTATGAAATCTCTTGGATTCTTTGACCTTTGCATTCCAGAATTCTAGCTGAAATCATCAAAGGAAGTTTTCATGACACTTGCTTTAGGAAGCTGCTTTTGAGCACGTTGCTGTATAAATAAAATTCCTTGCTATGAAATATTAGAAATGCATTTTACTTTTTACTGGCATTTTATATGGCTTTACTCTATTTCTCATGCTTGGAACTATAAATCAAATATATATTCTGCAGTTCTGGTTTGGAATATAATTTGATACTAACTAAAGAACTAAACTAATTCTCTGATTACTGAAAAGTTAAAAGTTCAAAAGTTAAGACTACTGAAATTCAGGGAGATGTTAACTTAATTGAAACAAATTTTCAGAACTGAATCCAGTGTGAATGTTAATGCATTTAAATGTTTTTAAAATCCCTTTATAATTTCAAATACTATGATCTAAAATTTTATCTACCTATTTTACTTAGTCTGCCCTATACACACATTTCAACATACACAGAAAATTATTGTCTTGCCAGTATCATATTTTGACTTTCTGTTTTAATGAGAATATTCTTTGGTTTAAATGTAATTTTTGTAATCATGTGAATCAATTAGAAACTCTTATAATAAAGACATGTATCTCCTCTACAGTGTTTTGTATTGATTTATAGCATGTACCTTAATGCATACATTAGCCTGTGCTAAGATTATATAGGCTAAACCCAGATAATATAGAGCATTTCTAACTTGGTTTCGGAGCAACCTATGACAACTGAGCATAATGTGAATATCAAGCTACTACATGGCCTACTTCTTAGGGAAAAGACTTATATGTATGTATTTTCACAGTAATCTCTTTTTCTCTCATTTAAGTTCCACAAGTAGTCGTATGCTTTTAACAGTTTCCGTCAAATTTGAAACTAAATAATGAATAGTAATACACTATTGGCATAATTTCCTATTTGAATTATGCTTCTACTTCAAATTGCGTGTCCCGCAATTAAAAATTTAATTGCATAAAAATAAATAAATTATGAAGAGATAAAGTGGAGGAAGATTTTTAAGGGAATGTAGTGACAGGACAGGGGGTACTGGATTTGAGATGAAAGACCATAGGTTAAGACTAAATATTTGGAAGAAATTCTTCACTATGAGGGTGGTGAGTCACTGGAACAGGTTGCCCCGAGAGGTGATATTTATCCCCTCCATGAAAGTGTTCAAGGCCAAGTTGGATGGGGCTTTGGGCAACCTGTTCTAGTGGAGGGTGCCCCTGCCCATGGATGATCTTTGCGAGGTCCCTTCCAACCCAAGTCATTCTATGATTCTGTGACTCTATGACATTAATCTGTCTTTATATGTGGATAGTGAAAGAAAGAAGTAAGCCAGGAAGATTACCAGTATTTATGCATTTTTGTCTTGATGTTTGTAGTATAAATTGATCATCTAGATCCCTCCGAAAGTGTGTCTGGAACTCCAGTTCTGTCTCCCCTACTATAAATAAGTCAAGCATTATACAATGAATAAATATCAACAGCTGTTTACCATCTCAAAATAAAGCTAGTATTAGACATGACCACATAATTACTTTGCGGACAGCTCTAGAGGTTGAGGATGAAATTAGGTATTTTGGTTCTCAGTTAATTGGTAGACAGAAGACAGGCATGCATTCCCATTTCTGATCACATATGGACATTGCTCAAATGACTGCCTAGGGAAGAAGTCACAAAATAAATCTGTGCATCTCCATGTCCAGATAGTCAGAGTAATTAAGTAGATTGCATGATTGTATGGCACAGATGAGTTTCAGGTGGTTAAAGGCTAGGTTAAGTGTAGATAAATTAAGACTGGGTTTGGGTGAAATGTATTTTGCACTCACAACATACAAAACGGATACCATCATTAAAGAGAAACTTAAAATGTTTTTCAGAACATGTGCTCACCAAAGGAAAAATTTCCCTGGCAACCAAGAAATGGGCCTGTGACATTCATCAAAACTGGCTCTTTTTCACATACTATATTGTATTTTTTGAATTAATAAAGTAGGAAAAGTGGGTCACAGACTGAAACATTTGTAGTGAAAGAAAATATCATGTAAGTAACAGGAGATTATTTGCTATAGTCCGAGGTCAGCATGCATCTTGCTGAAACAGCTCAGACTGTTTTATAACTGCTCTGTTACCTGGCATATTTCTATTTTACAATGATATCAATGTACTGCATTGATATGGTAATGATTCTTGAACAGCTTCTGTACTTCCAAGCATTATATACCTGTCCAGGATTTCCACTTACAGGGAATCTTAATTATTCTATGAAATTAACAAAGATCTAAGTTATCCCATCCAGTGAAAGTTCAATAGCACTTGCAGAGCTGTTCCTGGAAATATCAATTTACAAAATTCAAGTAGTGCACAATCAGCTTCCATCTGTTAGCATAGATAAAGTAACAGTTAACACATTGAAAAGATTAAGTGATCATATCGGCCAGTGTTCAGGAATTGCATGTACTTGGGAGGAAAACAAATTAAATAAAACAAACATGAAATTAAATGGCCTTCTGACATAAAGAATATTTTTCTGAAGAAGAGGATGTTGGAAAGGAAGATATAAACTAAGGACTCATCTACCTATAAGATTGCTAGTGATTGTTTTGACAGAAGAGGTTTTTCATCATATAGATATAGAACAGACAAAAAAAATTGGGGCTAATCAAACAAACGTCAAACCTTTAATAGCTAGAAAATGGTCTAAAAGAGCCTGTGTTGTGGTTTAACCTGGCTGGTAGATAAAATGATGACACAGCCATTTGCGCACTCCGCTACCCCTGTCCTGGGATGTGGAAAAGAATTAAAAGGAAAAGAACAAAAAAAAAAAAAAAAAGAAGGTAAAACTCATAAGTTTCACAGGTTGAGGTAAAAACCATTTAAAAGGACAGAAAATGAAAATAATAACAATAATATGAAGAAAAATGATAAAAGAATACACAAAACAAATGATGCACAGCACGATTTCTCTCCAGACAAAGCTGATGCTCAGCTGGTTGACAGGTCACACTGCCTGCTGGAAAACCCCCTAGTTATACAGGACATGATGTCATAGGGTGTGGAATGTCCTTTTGGTCAGTTTGGGTCAGCTGTCCTAGCTGAACCCCTTCCCAGCTTCTCAGGCATACCCCTCCTTCTTGTTGGCAGGCCAATATGAGAAACTGAAAAGCTGTTGAGTGCTTGGCAACTACAAAAATACCTAACCAAGATTATTCTCATCCTAAATCCAAAACACAGCACTGTACCAACTGCAAGGATGAAAATTAACACTATCCCAGCTGAAACCAGCACAGCTTGTGACACCAGAAAACAGAAATAGCACGTAATAAATACTGAAAGGAGGAAAAAATATAGGCAGACGTCTCATAAATGGGAGAGTGCCTTCCAGTACGTGCAGGCTGCCATAGCTGTATGGTAATAAGGCCTTTTTTGCAATCTGATTTTCCTTAACATTATTTAGTAGGCATGCATAAGCACAGGGTTTCTCTATTTGAACATTTATGTTTCTTTTGGTTATTACCTCCCTCTGTCACTGATAGGAGCTGTGAACACCCAACACTATTATTTGTATTATGATACGTCAACGGTGTATGTATATATATGAAGATATTAAAATATTTTGTACCCTGTTCCTTCAAGGACAATTTGAAGAAATGTTTTTGAGAATCTAGCAGGAGAGAGAGAAATGCGTGAAGGAAGTCTGGGGTAAAACAAATGGTCAGTTATTTGAATGGTTGTACATGATGAAAATTTCATCTTTGCGTAGAAAGGAATTTGAACTAGAACTTGATGACACTTTAGGTCAAAAATATTATAAATATTTCTTCGGCCCAACACAATGGAAGTCATATGGGGTTTTTTGTGATACTAATTAAAAGGCAGTATTAAGAGTATTGGAGAATATTACTTGCTAGATTTATTCATTCTGACTTGAAGCTGTTGTTTTGCTAGCACTCTTACCTCACAAATTAAAAACCTTTATAAGGAATTTTTGTTTCTAGGTATTGTTCAATCAGAATAGATAGATTGCTTCCCTTCAAACTTAAAACAAAAGTGTAAGACAAGGGACACTGAAACAAAACATCTATAAAGAAAATACAGGAAAACCATTACGGTCTTAGTCATCAGACTCAGAACTGTTCAGAGTTGTTCGTCCATTGTCAAGTCTGCCAAGGGTATAATGAAGAAGAACTAGAAGGAAGAACTGCAAGAATGAAGATTAATTTTTTGAAAAGTTAAGAAGAAAAAAAAACCCAGGTATGGGAAACAAATGTCAAAGTAGTTATTTGAAGGCTAGAATGAAAATAACATGTAGAAGTACTTGAAAAATAAGTCTAGAATTTATACTATTTTATAGGCAACGTGAAAGGGAAGGAAAATGCCATAAAAGAACAGTTTCATAGATAAATGGACTGGATACAAATGGTCTCTGAAATACTAAAAATACAAATATACACTATTATGTGTATAAGCATGGAAAGATTATAATTGTTAAGGCTAAAGAAAGGGATTTTGTGATGACAGACTGGAAAAAGGTTCCCAGGAAGCTAGCGGAGTCTCCATACCTGGAGTATTTAAAAGATAGTTAGATGTGGTGTTGATGTACATGTTAGAGTAGTGGATGGCAGATTAGGGTGATGGTTGGACTTGACGATCTAAAGGGTCCCTTCCAACCATAACAATTACATGATTCTATGATTCTATACCATGAATCTGAACAACAAACTTGACTATTTACATTTATAAATGCAAATAAGACCTTAAATCAAAAATATCTGCAAAATGTAACTTTAGTTTTGACATGAAAATCTCAATGGATGACCAAAAGAGGAAGGCAAATGATTTTCTTCCAATGGCCAACTTATGTTAATGGAACATCCACTTTTTCTACCCCTTATCCTTTTACCCATGTAAGTTAAGGACAGTCCTGGATCATATACCCTTCCAGATGGGAGGGTTCTTTTTTACTTAATTTTCTAGACCCTGTCATAGCACTAGAGCTATTGATTGATGTTCACAGCACAGCAGCACAGGTCCTTTCTGTTGACTTTCATCTGGCAGCTTAGATTAGCAAAAGTATGGCAGGAACTGTACTGCAGGTTATGCTTTTCTTGGCCATGGAAAAGGGATAGCAAAAAGACTGCTAGAAAAGTTAAGGACCGTTTTTTTTCCCCTCTCCTCTTCCCCTCTTAAGTCCATCATAGGAATGTTCAAGTTTCTATATATTGTGACAAAAAAAAAAAAATTAGAGGTAAACTTTTGTCTTTTAAACCACAACTATTAGTTTTTACTACTTAAAAATATGCTAAAGAAGTAATGAGTTGAACACAATTGTTAGCTTACAACAAGAGTTAAGCAAAGAACAGAAATTTAGAGTTTTAATTTATTTTTGACTTTGTGAATCTGAAGTAAAATCAAAGGAAATCTTTAAATAAGAATGCTTTAAAGATGAAAATGTTTAATCCAGAAAGCACTGAAGCATGACGTTTATTGTACAATTTTATTTTTTTTTCTTCATGAGATTTCATTGAAATATACAATAATGATTTGATATTATTGTAACTGCTCTTCCGTGAATGGAAATGATACTGCAAGGAAGATGAATATGGTCAAGTGCTGCTGGTATGAAAGGGGGTTACCACAACGTGCTGCTGTAGTAGAGGACATCAGCTAAGGAACTTCTCCTGTGATGAAGTAGGAGAATTACAGAAAGAAAACGGTGAGCCATGGGGAAAGAGAAAATACAGAGAGTTGTAAAAATACATAAGGAAAGAGAAAATTAGAGCCAGGAGAAAAAGGTCTGAAGGAGCAGAAAAACAGCCAAGGCTGCAGACATGAAATTCAATTAAGCTCAAGAACAAAACTGTGTCAGTAGGAAAATGAGAGGACGGATTTGTACTGGAAGATGTCAGTCAGGTCACAGGATTTGTTTCGCACAGAAAATGTACTCTTGCCTACATACGCAAAATATCTGTTGCTCTGGGTCAAAGTATTCTGCTGGTAGCAGATCTTTTCCTAGCAATACAGTAACATTCTGAACAATCATTTTTGAATCACTACCTTCTTTGGATAATTTTTCCTAACCATGCAGCCTCCCTGTGAGCTGTACTCTAGTTAGATTGGTCTGATGGATACTTTACCTGAAAGATGATCGGACGACAGGAACAATTTTTAATACTTAGGCTGAAAAAAACAAGGAACTAGGAATTTACTGCTGATATGCAGCTCTAGTGTTCTTAGTGAAGAATATAAGCCTCCCTAATTAATCCGTTCTGAATAATAAGACTAATTTTTTCAAAACTTAAACAAAACTCTACATATAAATTCATGACATAAAATGTCAATCAAAATATTAATAATCAAACTTCCACTAGAGCTGAAAGAAATTGTTTTGAATGGTGAAATTTTGCTTGAAGAATGTGTCTTCCAACAAATATTTTTAATAAATATTGGTTTATATAACGTATTTGGATGGAAGCATTTGAAGAATACTTTTTTCATTACAAATTGAAATTTTTATTTATTTTTCCAATTTGAAAGAAATGTTTTTACTGTATTTCTCTCTCACATAATTTCTTATAGTAGAAATAATAATAATAATAATAACCTTGAAAGACTGTCTAGTCTAATCCCCCTGCCAGAGCAGGTTCACCTAGACTAAATCACAAAGGAAAATGTCCAGGCAGGTTTTGAATGTCTCCAGAGACGTAGATTCCACAACCTCTCTGGGCAGTCTGTTCCAGTGTTCCATCACCCTCACAATGAACAAGTTTCTCCTTATATTCACATGGAACTTCCTATGCTTCAGCTTACACCTGTTGCCCCTTGTCTTATCATTGGACATCACTGGGAAGAGCCTGGCTCCATCCTCTGGACTCTTTACATATTTATAAACATTAATGAGGTCACCACTCGGTCTCCTCCAAGCTAAAGAGGCCCAGCTCACTCAGCCTCTCCTCATAAGGAAGGTGTTCCACTCCCTTAATCATCTTGGTGGCCCTGCGCTGGACTATTTCAAGGAGTTCTGTGTCCTTCTTGAACTGAGGGTCCAGAACTGGACAAAATATTCCAGGTGCAGTCTCAGCAGGGCAGAGGGGGAGAAAGATCTCCTTGCCCTACTAACCTCACCCCTTCTAAGACACCCCAGGATGCCATTAACCTTCTTAGCCACGAGGGCACATTGCTGGCTCATAATAAAGAATGGAATTTACTTTGGGATCTGTGAGATGTTCCATTCATCTTCATCTTGCTTTCTTAAGACCCAAGGTGTAGGGGGTCAGAGTGTGTGACTATGCTTATGTCTCTCTTCCAAGCACAGTCTTGCCAGCCCTTCAGGCTGTTGGTGAATTTCAGCTGTGTTTCAAAAACTTCTTGAGTGGCCCTAACATTTTACAAAAATAGACTGTCATGAAAAGGAAACACTGTGACTGAAGCAGTCACATCTTTGCCTCCCAGGATTTTCTTTGCTTCTCATGCAGTTTCTGCAGTCCCTGCCAAAGGCTCTGTAGGATGTGGGTTGCAGGGAATTGAGAGGGAACTGTACATGCTATGGGAAGTCCTGTCCGTCCAGGGTACAGTGTTTTCAAGTGGACTAAAGCATTATCCACCCTCTGCATTTTTTCCTACTGAAGTGAAATGCTCCTCATACCTCCTCAGCTACATTCCCACACTGTTTCTCTGTTCATCTTGTAAGAAAGCAAAGCAGACCTACATGCAGGTTCCTGATACCCTCCATACACTGTGGTTGGACTCCCTGTCATTCCTGCCTCCTGCAGACACTAAAGCCCGTTTATCTCCTGTACATTAACCTCCTTGCATTTTTGGATATCGTGTTCTTCTCATTATTACTGTGATGAGATGCTCATCTGACCATCTGCCTCAAATCTCTGCAGTTCACTAATCACGGTGTATCAGGTGCAGCTATATTACAGTGAAGTCTTCAAGCCCACTTAGCAAAGTGTAGAATGAAAACTTTTCACACCACTGCAGCCCAGCAGCACTGATTCCACTCCCTAACTCCTTCACGCTCCTGATCTGGCATGTGAGGGGGTCAGCTGTGATACACCTCGTCCTGCGGAGGATAAGGTGTCTGAAGGAGGATTGCATTTTGAAGGGCTTCATATTCAAAAGGAACCCAATAAAGCAAAAGACTGCAAGACTTTACCATGGCTTGCTTTCTTCCATATCATACAATTTACCATTCTCATTGCATGTGATGATGTTTCTAGTATGATACGAGTCTTACTTTTCAGTATGATCTGAAGCACTGAAGCAAGAAAGGATGGAGCAGAAAACTGGCTGATATGAAGGAGGTGCTGATGCTTCACTACCTATGGTATCTATTGCAGTCACAAAACACCTTCAGTTGATTAAAGAATAAAATGGGCAATGGCATATGTATCAGGGACTAGAATACTTTAGTTCTGTACCTCATGGAATTCTCTCTCATTTTCACCCTTCTCTTTTTCATTTGAGTATTTTTAAAACTATCAACTTAAGAAACAGTTACAGGATCTTAAAAATAAATAAATAAATAGGTTTGGTTTCATTATGTGTAGAACAATTTAAAAAAAAAAAAAAGACAAAGATGTAGAAAGAATGTTTTGAAACCAAAAAAAAGCAGAAAGCCAGAAGGCAAAAAGACCCTATGAATATAAGAATATGATGTAATGGGGTACTTTTGAAATTACAGAAGTCTAAAATTACTCCTTTTTATTACCTGTCAGCAACACTTCCGTGTTCTAAATCCACATGAATTGTTTCCTTTGAATTTCAGTATTTTGTTAAAGTGCTGGAAACACTGAATATATTGGATTCTCAGGTATAGCAAAACAACAAAATAAAAATTAAAATCTGAGTGATCAGTAATTATTCTTTGTACGAAGATAAATTTAAAATGGTGAGACAGTATAAATAAAGTGAGCAATATGTGTAAAATACAATCATTGCATTCAAATTAAATAGTAATAAAACGTAGAGATGCTTTAGTTTATTTTAACATGTGCATCTTTTAGGCTGAAAGCTATTTTTATCTTTATATCATCTCACAGCTTCCAAGCAGCATTGATTTTGATCATTAATAGTATGGATTCTAAGTGACACAGAAAAAATGTATCATAATCTATTTTCAGTTATTTGAACACTTCTGTCCTGTATTTCCACCACCATCCTCATCCTTATCCACTGACATTTTAATACAACTAAGACAATTTTTTTTACAGGTAATCTGTGTACTAATTGCTCCTTCATTTTAATGTCTCTTGCGGTAGCTATAGGACAAATTGAGGTTTGCAGAGGATGCTCTGAGGTATACCAAGCTGCTGGAAATCTGATCACAATTTATAGTTTGCTGTGAGTCTTGGAAAGTTGAAGAATGTTAGAGTCTGATCTACAGCAGCTGTACTGCACAAACAGCTACCCCAAATGGTGCTGTAACAGCATCCAATCATTTTATGTCTAGAAATGCACATACCTTAAAAGTTTAAATAGCCTTGTATTAAAATATCTTCAGCTATATGAAGACCCTATTGAAACCTAGCATTTACATCCTCTCACAGTCTTACGTCACTTTCATGAGTACTCCAGAGACCTGAAAAGTTGCTGAAACTGTCTGTTAAAGCAGTCTGAAGGAAAAGCAAAATAAGTGACACTACATTCTCCTCTCTTTTTGCTGACTGTTTTAATCCAGAAAAAGTCCTCTGTCTTGTTCAGCATGGTAGCTCACACCTTCTCTATTGCCTGTTATGCTTAGGAAAGACTGGCCTTCCTGACCCTTGGAGAAAGTACTTATATATCCAACTGCTGTGAAAACAAACTTATTAACTGTCTCGTCTCCCAGCTTAAGAGTCAGTGAGTTTGAGGGAACATAAGCCAGTGTAATTGATTCTTTTCTCAAGACCCTTTTGTTGTAAATTTGTCTTTCTGTGAATGCCTGATATAGATTAGGAGGATTTTTTTTTTTTTTTCCCTGCAAAATCACTTTAAACTCAATTGCTATACTATTAAGAGGACTTTTTATAGAACTACTGGTGCCAACAAAATGTTAGTCATCCTTGTCTTTAGAGGAGATTGGAAGGGGACCTGGCTGCTATTTCATTGCCCTCTTAGAAGTCATAGCAGTTGTATATATGGTTGCAAAATGTTTTCCAGCCAACAGGACCCCATTTACATATTTATTTACTGATTTTACAGGGTGAGGAATGGCAACACAGTTCACAGTAGTGAAAAGAAACTGCTTTATGATTTGGAGACGTCACTTTACACAATAGTTGTAAACCAGCTCATAGGATGTTTTTCTTTGCCTCACTTTCTGTGAAGAACTTTGATATAAATCACAGTAAATGAATCTTTTGATTGGTTCCTGTCTTCATTATCTTAACCTGGACTAAGAAACTGTCTTTCAGGTAAAAACAGGATAAATCAAATTCTATGTTAAGATAGCTGACTATAAAGGAGAGGTTGCCCGGTATTTCTCAAGCTTGCTGCTGCACAGAAATTTTAGATCTAGTTGAAGCTACCCGTAAAGCACAAAGGTTTGTAACATACTTTATCTTTCGAAGAGTAATATAGAAAATTACTTTTCTGATTTCTAAATTCTTACCATCAAATTAAGGCCCAGAAAACAAATAAATATGCATGTATTGGTACTGGAATCTTTCACAAGTATTTTGTATAGGAAGACAGAAGCAAACCTTTTACTGCAGGCAAAAAGAGGTGCTGTAACAACACTAAGAGATGTTGTGAAGAGGCAGAAGCAATCTTTATGCCCATATTCTGTATTATAAAACCTGTGCAGTGGTAGCTTATTGAGGAAGATGAGAATCACTTCAGCAAAAGTGGCAAAGGACCAATATACGTATACATGACTCTGCCACTTCCTTCACCTCATGGAATTTGTGCAGTATTTCCAAACGGAAATAATCATAACAGGCTACCTGCCGGGCTGCAGTTTCTTATCCAAACTGAAGGTGGGAGAACCCCACTGTCCCGCCGTGCATGCAAAACTGATTTGTACAGTTGCTTTGATTTAATGTTGTTTTGGATTTACGACAGGAAAGGATGGTGCTCATACTGTGAATTAATATGGATGAAAAGTCTGCTCTATTATGTCAATCTTTCATCCACAAGGAATTCTAAATAACCTATCAACACAGCACAATATAAGCCTTAACACACTGTTAAAAAGTCTTTCATTAAAAATATGTGGTTAAAAAGATTGCAATATAGATGACAAACAAAAGCTAGTGCTACTTATTTCTCAGCCATCCACTCCTGACCACCCCAAGGCAGTGTTCACCTGCTGCATCCAAAGGCAGGTAGAGAATATGGCTGTACAGCTCTACTGAAAAAAAACTGGGTATGGCCTGTGAGGTAAATCAATGGAGTTCTTTGGAAGCTTACAGATTCAATATTTGACTTACTTAATTTCTGATATTTTGTGTACACACTTTGCAAATTTCCTCTTTGTTTGGTATAAATGTGCATATGTATAGCACTTACAATATTTCAGCAGTATTTTCCTTAAAATTGCTATAGCTGAATTTTTAGAAACAGTCATACCAAAAATACACAAATAGTCTATGTTAGGGGAAAACAATCTTATTCGAAGAATTTTGGGTTATTTCCTCACAGTGTTTTAAAGGTGTTATAAACCCCAACAGAGTAAAAACAACAGCAAGAAAGACTGAAAACGAGAAATACATTGACAGAGTCTTGTAAAGTAATAAGTCACAGCAGGGTGTGGGGCTACTCTACTGCCTAATAGTTGTTAATCTGAATAAATAATATGTTTTTAATCATCAAGTGGCATTTAATTAACCTGCAATAACTGGCTTATTAGTTCTCAATTAAATAATTATTTGAAACACTTCATTTAAGTGTGAATGAATATATTTTCTGCTACCTCCTATAAGGTATCTCACTGTTAGTGATGAATTGGAGGTTAAAGTTCGGCATTTGCTCTCTCTCTTCCTCAATGAACATCAAGGACAGGTTTGAAAAGCTTCATGCTGTTTGTTAATTAAAGTAAACCAGAAGAGCAAAAGACAGGGAATTCAGAAAACAAAATAACTCAATTACCATACACTCCAACAGTGCAATATGATTTATTTACACTTAATCCCACACTTAACAAATATTCAGGGCCAGATCCTCAGATAGAGTAAACTGACAATATTGATTTTAATTAATTTATTTACTAAGTCATTATGTGCTTTGATTTGGGTTTTGTTTGTTTGTTTGTTTGTTTTTTTGTTGGGGCTTTTTCTTTGATGTTGGCTAAGTATGGGCAATCTACTGTGTTTTGCCTAAGAATCATAAGCAAAAAATAGTCCCTGTTCCAGGTAGCTGATGAGAAAGGCTACAAGAAAGTGAGGATGGTATTTTGTTCCTGTGGTTTGGTGCTCACCCTGGTACTAAAAATATCTTTTGGTAATAATTTGAATAAAAACTATGACTTGTAACTGGGAGTAGAATATGCCACTAAGGGGAAAAAAAATGGAAATGTAGAGCCCTAAACACTGAAACACACACTTCATGACAAGAAATATTTTGAAAGAATCTTCTTGTAATGAAGCATGATAAGCTTTTGAAGGGTTAGTCAAAAATCTGACTTTTACCTATGAAGGAGAATCTTCTTAGGCATTCCCAGTTGAGGAGGACACCTTCAGTGTTGATTAAGAGCCTCTCATTATGAAACATCTCCTTTGTGGAACCTGTTCCCCTGCTTTGATTAAAGAAGATACCTGCAGAGACTGGTTTTCCTGTTGTAAGATTAGTCTTTGCAAATACCTCTCTTTAACTTACTTCAAACAGCCTGAGGACTTTCTAAACAAGATAAATACTGGAGTGGTCCAAAACAGCATTAAACTGTATTCCAAGACACTGCAGAGTTATCTTCGACAAACTACTTAAGCCTCACTCAAATTACATAAATATTTTTTTTCATCCACTGAACAAAAACTAAGTTCTGATTGTGTTCTGAAAAGATAATAAGGATATTGTATAACTTGTACCACAGACTCTACTGGAACAAATATATTAAGCAGCTGTGATAATGTGCCTGCATAATGGAATCTATTTCTTTCATTTGCAGGACCTGAACCCATCACATGAATTTGTGTTCTGTATAGAGTGAAGTTAATATTTGCACCCAAACTGGAAAGTTTTATATTTATGTTGTATCCTGGTATTATCAAGCATTTATTTTTCATATTGCATTTAATTTTCTCACTTTTTGATTTTTCTTTCTTTAATTTTTCTGGCCTGATAAATTATCTTCTTTCACCTTCTACCCAAAATCTTGTTCCAAATTACTCCCCAGGCAGCACAGCATATTTGCTCTTAGAATAACCACTCACATGCCAGAAATCTCCTAGTTCTGAACTGAAATGGCTACTTGTTCTTTACACAAAGAGGCCAAAAATAGTTTAGAAACCTGGAAAATATTCTAATGGACATGGATTAAACAAAAATGACTCAGCAGTTTTCATCATGCTTATTTATTGATATAGGGATGGAGTTAGATGCCAATAAAAAAAAGAAAAAATAAAAAAGCTAGCCAAAGCTATGTCTCCTTCCTCCTTCCAGATTCTCCTCATTCCAGATTCTCTCCCTCCCAGGAGGCAGTGCAGTACTGTAGCATTCAGATTTACTTCAAGACACCACATTTCCTTCTTTAAAATAGAAGGAGGTGGAGGAGTAAAGGATAACAGAGGTGTCACTGACTGTCAGAAGGAGCACCTTTAGGACTTCTATTTTCACCTATAGTCTTTCCATTTTTATTTCTGCTGTTTTACTGCTGCAGCAAATACCTTTTAAAAAAATCATCTTTTTCTTGTTTCTTTCCAATGGAAGCTTTTTCAGAGTCTCTTGCTTTCAGGCACCAGTTGCAACCACTGAATACTAAACTCCCAATCAGAACTACTCAGTCCTCTGAGGTGACGGGGTTAGAGGAGATACAGAACCTCACCAGAAGAAGCCTGTCTTTTAATTTCCATCAAGGGATACTTTGAAACAAGTTCAGGTATTTTACTACCAGCATATCTCTGCACTAATGTAGCATTTCACAGAGTTTCCGCAATAAGTATCGTTGGGTCTTCTCATAAGAGCCCTATAATAGTCATAAATATTCCTCAGGAGAGCTAGATAGACTCTGAAAGGCATATAATAGCTATCATAAATGAATAATAAAATGTAGAAAGGACAAGCCACCATGAAAATGGCAAATGAATATGATGACGTGTGTGTTGTACATGAGTTAATTGTCTGAGTTTTATATTTACAGAAAATCCCAGCTGTTTTCTGCTGTGTCAGCAATATTTATGGAAGAGGAAGCATCCTCTGGAAGGTTAAGACATTTTGCAGAAAGAGAGAAGTAATTAAAGAGTGGAAAACTCAGACTGCTGTTCTGTGTGTACTCCTGCATTTTCTTAAATTGCTTGCTGTGATGACAAATTCTGGAAGTTAAAGTCCAAGTATCATCTTCATCCTTCCAAATGGTGCAGATAAATTTTATTTCGGGATAAAATTTAAATTGTGGATTACAAAAATAAATTAGCACATGTAGATAGAATAACACCACACTTCAAAGCCTCCCTTTGAGCCTTTCTGAGCCTCCCTTTGCTGGGACTTTGAGTGAAAATACTGGCCTTGTCAGACTCCAGGTTCTCTTAATACGAGCCAAGACATGATTGTTTTGTTTTAGAAGTAGTCCTTTACTTCCTGCATAACCTTTTCAATTTCAGTCCAGCAATATATCGCGTAGCATAACACTCGACCTAGGAAGTTGTACTATACTGTAAGTAGTAGATTGGATTTGTGATGAAGTTTTAATTATACTATCATGATCAGGCTTTAATATTCTTCTTAACGGGATATTGTGGCTCCATAATTTTGAAAAGACAGCCAAAACATGAATGAACATACAGGTACATAAAGAAAAGGAGAAAGGGAAGAAAATTCAGATGACATCATCATATAAAATTGAATAGGATGTCTTGAAATCTGAGACCTCAAAACAGTTAATCTCTCTCTATGTACTGACCAGCAAAGGAACTTCTGTTTTAAAGCAGCCATGTATGTCAGCATAAAAATACTGACAGTAAAGCACCTTGTGAAGTTGAAAAACACTATGTTACTGTAAAGTGAGGGGAAGTTTGGTTATAAGTGGCTTAATATTTTCCAAAATATTTTACATCCTCAATGCAGTCCTTTTCAATTTTTTTCTTAAGGCAAGCCAATCAGCTCATAAAAGACAGAGATATTCCTTTTTCCTTGTCATTTCCAGAATCCTCTTAACATATATTAGTAAATTGAGAAGACACTATAATCATTTGAAGTATAGGAAAGCTATAGACCGCAAGCATGATGTTTTATTGAAGGTTGTCCTGATATACTTCACTTAGATTATTTTATGAACATGAGTCCTTGAAATAGACAATGTCACAATAAAAAATCCCAACAGAATGATACAGCCTAGCTCAAAATTTCCAAGATGGCTGTTTCTGAAAGGAAAGGTTTTGAAATCAGAAAACCTCATCTTTTCATTGTGGGACGGATTTTTTTTCCTGTTTCCCTATTTCTGAATATTACTTTCTCTTGAGTATTACATGTCTTAAAAAATAAGGGTAATTGAAGTCAAATCTGTGCTTAATTATGTGTGTAATTTACTAATATTTAGATATGGTTAACCTCATGCTGTGTCTCTGGCTTGCTTTATGAAATCGAATGCACAGTTGTACAGAGGTGATTTGTGTTGGATGTGAATTATTTTTTAATGGTACATTAAGCCATGGCACTACACTGATCACAAGTTACATTAACCTGTTTTATATACTGAAGATTACAGTGGATAACCATTTTTGTTTTCCTGTCCACAGATCTTGTTTTTCCTCTTCATAATTCTGTTTTGCTTTGTTTGACTGACAGAAGCTGAGAAAAAAAAAAATCAGACCAAGATGCCTCACAGGAACCTGTATTCTGATGAATGCCCTCAGTTCTTATTGAACAGAATAACATGACTGTTTACAAGAGTGGACTTTGAGGTGGACAGGAATGAGTCTCCATGGAAATATGTAACACAGAACTGCAACAAAAATGAGTCTGGATTTACAGTCACTTGCCTTTTCATAACATAATGTAACTGTCCAGCTCCTGATGATCTCCTAACACTAGCAAAACAGCACTACATAGGCTGCATGTTTCTTGTCCTAATTAGGCACACTGGAAGAAAAGCCACTAAGATGTCACAATTTAAACTGTAAAAAGAGAAGTTTTAAATTAGATGCCTGGAAGGATATCTGATTTTCAAGAACAGCAAGAGTTTACTCTTAATCCTAAAAAGAGTTCGGATTCTAAGGGGAAAGAAAGATATAGGAGAAAACCATAGGGCTTCCATATGAGCATTTCCTCTCAGCTCTTCTGACCTCTTTGTTTATAACCACGTGAAACCTCCATTCCGAGTGTAGATTAACAGAGAGAATATGATGCTGTCTTCTTGCTCTGCATTTTTTATATGCTACTGAAATCAAGGATGGCCTAACTAGACCAATATAATACAGGTATCAAGTCTTGTAATATCTCCATCAAGTCTCTAAATTATGTCCCCTGGTTCTATGGGAAAAAAAGTCTACTGAGAGAAAAGCATATTTGACAAACATTAAACAGTAAGATTTTAAATTTTCAGTCAACATTTACTCTATGACAACGTAAGAGGAAGTTTTACTCATTTATCTAGGAACATTTTTAAAAGTCAGAAGCCGAAGCCTAGGCAACTAAATTCTTATTTAGCTTTAAGGCTTACTGTGCATCAAAGAACCCCTATTGAGGTAATTCAGAATCTAGGGAAGATGATCATAAAACCAAAACATACTTATTACTCCAGCAGACAGTCTTTCTCTGGAATTATAACTATTGTTATCCATCTGCAGACATGTTCTTCTATTTGGGGCATTATGTTTAAATAATATAAAACTATGTTATTACTTATGCTCAGGAAGCTTAGTAAATGAAATCCTTTCTTTCTATGAACTTTTCAGAAATGCCTGTGTAATCTGCAGAGGGCTAGTTCAGAAGAAACACATCTGGAGATCACAGAGACACCATCCTTATGTCTGGACTGAGATGTAATGTACATATTCCTCCTTAATAAATTCCTGTGTATGTAATTTCTATTTGAGAAGGAGAAAGTATGTCACAGTTTTACTAAATATTTACAATAAGCTTGGAAATTTTATGTTGAAGAAAAATAAATATATTTGCATAATTCATTTTATAGGCGATAAAATAATAAAAAGTAACTTGTGTGTGTCTGCATATATGTTATAATCTCCTTTTTTTTCTTGGGCAGTCCCTGCATTTATGAAGCAGATAAATTAGTGATGTCCATATCTAAAATCTTAGACATATAGTAATTCAAGAGATATACCTTGGAGGAATGAGCTTAAAGGATTTTTTTATTTATTTCCAAGCAATATGTTATGCTACTGCATGCACTAAATGTCCACATTTTTTAAATTAAAAAAAAAATAAAATTCTTTTATTTCAGTTCAGGATCTTCATGTTTAGTTTAGGATATCTGCAATTTAGCCAGTTATGCCCGTGAGTGAAAAGAAGATCACTTGCTCACATTCTGATATTGACATCCCCCTATGTACTGTTTAGTCACTATTGCTTCCTAATTCTCTGTTGTCAAACATTTTAAAATTCATGATAAAGCATTCTTCCACATTCCAAATGCTAATAATAATCCTGCAGTATAAGAAAAAAAAATAAAAATTGCAATTTAATGATATTAGATCTGTTAGGAAAAAATGTAAATTCTGAAATGACTGTAGCTTGTAAAACAAAAACAAAACAAAACAAAAAAAAACCCCACACCACAACACACACACACTTGATTGTTCTGTGAGAGAGAATAATCTGAGAACTCTACATCTATTAGCCACTGATGAAAAACTTGGTAATAGATGACAGGTCTTGCTTTTCTGAAAAAAAATACCTGTTCATTATGTGAAAGGGACAAAGTCTCTGGTGAAAGGATTTTATAGTTAAAAGGTTCATACAGGTTGTGACTATGTAGTAATAGGTGGCATGTTTTGATAGGAAAAAACTCAAGCAGCACTAGCTGTGTGTAAAAACGTAGAACCTCACAAACAGACTTCTCCCAAGGACAGAAGTAAGGGACCATCAATGACCAGCATTTTCTTGTGATACAGTTTTCCTTGGCTGTTGAACATCCTGTTGATATCCCTTGTTAGAGGGTTTTACAGTTATGCCTTAAACTGGAGACTAGCTGTGCTTCTCACTTTCTCCAGAACAGGCAAATTTTGTGCGCAACAGCAGACAACAGTGTCAGTTTTTTTGTTGTGGGGGTTTTTTGGGGGGATTTTTTGGGTTTTTTTTTTTTTGTTGTTGTTGTTAGTTGGTTGGGTTTTTTTTCCAAGCAGCATTTTGCAAGAAGCTTTACAAGCTTATGCATTATTCACATTCTAGATATGTAGATATTTGTCAGACCAGGGAAGGGAAATGTATTTCCAAAGGCTAATTTTTGTCTATAAAGGCTAATTTCCCTAGAGTCCCTTGTAGTCAGTAGAGGAAGATAGTATGATAGTATCCTCCAGAGAACAGTTCAGAGTAAGAGACTAATTAATCTCAGAGGGGGAGATTAACCACACTAGACCATAGTCAGTCTTGGTGTATGGCTCCCAATCTGGTCATTCACCCAGATTATACCGACTGCACAGAAATAACCTCCACTTTTCTTCATTTATTATCCCACCAAAGCCTGTTATCTGCAAAACTTGTTAATAGATATTTTTATATCATTATCATAGATGCAAGAATAGACTGAGATTTGATTATAAGGGGACTGTCCCAACTACTGCACTGATACCTATGCAGCATTGACTGCCCATATTGGCTGCTTAATATATTTATCCCATGAAGTTACTTTTTGTTTCCAGATCAAGTTTTGTAGAGTAGTTCACACCCATGTTAGTGAAGGTTAGTCTAGGGTAAATTGGGTGCATCCATATTATGTAGAGGTTGACACTGACTTTGCTTTTAGTCCCCCACAGTGATCCTTTGTACAAAAGACATAATTTTCATTTTGGTTTTCTGTTGAAAATTTAACTAATGATGTGAGGGCTTTATCTCAAATGGTCAGAGGAAGATTATTATCTTGTAGATCAAGAGCATATTCAGAGAGCATTGGAGAACTGTGGAGAGCACACACAAAAACAGGCCTACTGTTGACTTGTCCCTTCTACACTTTGGAAGCAATCATAGAATCATAGAATATCCTGAGTTGGAAGGGACCCATCATCAAGTCCAACTCCTGGCTCCACACAGGGCCAGACAAGTCAGACCACGGACTGAGTGCATTGTCCAGACGCTTCTTGAACTCAATTAAGCTCAGTGCTGTGACCACTTCCCTGGGGAGCCTGGGCCAGTACCCAAACACCCTCTCAGTAAAGAATATCTTCCTAATATACAACCTAAAACCCCCCTGCCTCAGCTTCATATTATTCTCTTGTGTGCTATTGCTGGCCGTCAAAGAGAAGAGATCGGCACCTGCCCCTTCACTCCCCCTCATCCTGCAGACATAGACCGTGATAAGGTCTTTCCTGATCCTCTTCTCCAGGCTGAGAAAACCAAGGGACTTCAGACTTTCTTCATAAGACTTCCCCTTGAGATCCTTCACCATCCATCCTCATTGCCTTCCTCTGGACACTTTCCAAGATATTTATGTCCCTTTTGTACTGTGGTGCCCAAACCTACACATGGTACTTGAGGTGAGGCCCCACCAGCAGAGTGCAGAGCGGGACAATCTGGACATGCAATGGACCAGCTGGCCATGCCATGCTTGATGCACCTGATGCAGTGAAAGGCATCACACCCTGTCTTATGTTTGGCCCTCCTGGCTGCCTGGGCACACTGCTAGCTCACGTTTGTTGCCGACCAAGATCCCCAAATCCCTCTCAGCATGGCTGGTCTCCAGCATCTGATCCCCCAGTTTGCATGTGTTGCAAGGGCTGCCCCTTCCCAGGGGCAGAATCTGGCACTTGCTCTTGTTAAACTTGATGGTGTTGATGATTGCCCAGCTCTCTCATCTGTCCAGGTTTCTCTTTAAAGCTTCTTCACCCTCAGCAAAGTCAACAGCTCCTCCCAAGTTTGTGTCATCTGCAAATTTACCTAAAACACCCTCTATTCCTGTGTCCAGGTCATTTATGAAAATACTAAAAAGAACTGGGCCTAAAATGGAACCCTGGGAAACCCCACTAGTGACTGGCTGCCAGCCAGATGTAACCCCATTTACTGTCACCCTCTGGGCTGACCTGAAGCCAAAAGAAGCTATTCCCAGAACAATTTTCAGGTTGTATTTCAGAGGGAACTATGTTGTTCTCCTTGAAAAGAAATTTAAATTATATCTATGCAGTACCATCAGGAGAACAGATACAATAGTGATAAAGGGAACTTAATTATTTGACAGTGCAAATGAATCAATAATTACAGTTAAGATTTTTTGGAAATAGAGCTTACAAATCACATTCTGTGGACCTCTAAATTCGAAATAGTTGTAAATTTTCAATCAAAATGTTGTGTGGCACTATGAAAAATCAAATTAAAAATTAGGGTTTGTAACAAAGTTGTCATCTTCTTGCTGGTGGTTCTTGAAGAGCTGATTAGTGTATGATTATGATTGTTGTTTGATCTCAACCATTTTGTATTAGTAAAAGATATGAAAAATAAAGACTGTCTCATGTAAGTTTAGTAAGCATGGATGCATTTGTTGTAGGTTTCTTACCAAAGTAAAGAGGAAGAAAAGTCAATCTTACAGTCCTGAATGGAAAGGAACTGTGGGTGCAAGTTTCTCTCTTTTACAGTGACCACCCTTATTAAGAAGTTTAATTCCCCACTGCTTTAAAGGAAGATCTTGTTTCCTCTAGGACTGTTAGCAACTTTACACAAATACCACCTCTTTTCTCATTTGCTCTATATCCCTCTGGCAAATGCAATTGCTTATGAGGAAAAGTAACTCGAAACAGAAGCTTGTCGAACTTTAAAGCAGGACACAGGCACTCTGCAGGATGCAATTCTTCCGTCACAGAGATACAGATAATAGAACTCTTCTCTATGTTATATTCAAAGATGAATGCAAACTGAAGTAGTTATTTAAATCAGCCCTACGTATTTCATTTTGTTGGTGCAATGAGCAACCACATATGAAAAGAAATGTAGAGTTTTTTAGCCTCATTCCGGACACAGGGCTATGTGTGAAGAAATCTAAAACCATATAATCTCAGAGAGAAATCTGATAGATGTTATTTGAACTGCATCAGGATCATGCTGAGAGCAAAAAATGAAGTTTAGAGGAAAAGTTTTATTTGTACCCTGAAGTTGAAGACAGCCAAACCAAAGGAAACTTTTCTTCTCTGAGGATCTAATGTGACAAAGTTATTGCTCCAGCTGCTTCTTGTTGAAGTACAGATAAAGGCAGAGGCATTATACACAAAAGCCTTGCATCAAATCGTATAATCTCAGCTGCATTACACACATGGAGGAGTGTCGCCACAGTAATTCTCTCTTCTTTAACAAGAAAGAATGCTACTGAAATGTATGCACTTACAATTTTTGTAGACGGAAGGGATTGTCTTTTACATATTCCAGTGACATCAGGAACATGGATCACACAAAGGCACTGAGGGTTTTATTACCAAGGTATAAAGGTATGTAACAAGAGCCCGATGTCTCTCATTAATCCAAAGAATGAGATGTGTTGCAGTGAATAAGCAAAGGCAATTAAGGCTAAGGGAAAAAATAAACATCTGTAATGCATCATTTCTGTAAGTTTTCAAGGGGTCAAGTGTTTTGCTTTCTCTTAGTGAAAAAAGCTTAAAGAAGTTCACAGACTGAAAAAAAAAAAAAAAAGCCCTGCCACAGTAATTGCTTAAATTCAATATAGGTTTCAACTTGCAAGAGATAGTCAATGAGTCTTCTGCACTGTCTTCCAGTACTACTTTCTTAGAATGGGTAAAAAGTAAAGAGATTATGTAATAATTTTAGAAATCAACAAAAAATAAAAGAATTTTAAAAATCTGTCCTCCCAGTCAAGTTTACAACATAAAAAAGTATGCAGTAGAGGACTTTCTCCCTGTCAGAATCTGTCATCTAGGAAAAAAGGGCATAATTTGTGTGGAACTTGGAGTGAACACAACATCAAATTTTCAGTTTTCTGACACAGGTGACTTTTAACTGATATTTCCCATTTTAGAGAAAGGCGCATTCTCAAAGTATTTCTTTTTTTCTTTATGAAATAGCAGCTGAGTGTCTTGTGACTTTCTGGAATTAACACTGTTTTAGGTCTGTGACTCAAACTAGCACAAAAGGGGAAAAAAGTTTGAAATTCTATTTCCATGTGTTCTTTCATAACTGATCTGTAATTTTTTTTGAAACAACATCTGGACTTCTTAATTTACAGCCAAAGCGATTATGAAAGCCTTTATCCTGAGGTAGTGAGAAACCACTATGCTTTTTCCCAGAAAATATCTGGCCCCTTTAACTACAGCCCATCTCACTGTTGTCTTGTATCTTTTTAAATGTATGTAGATCGATCAACTTTGGCATTGGAAGTCCGAATTCTTGTGTTTATTCTGGCTCTTAACAGTGCCTTGATCAGTGATCTTAATCAAATCCCTTAGAATGCAAAGCAGCAAAGCACAAAAACACATTTTTATTTGAATAGGACTTAACATTTAGCAACCACTTGAGTATTTTGCATTCTGTTGGTCTGTGCCTCCCATCTGTGTAAAGGAAAAGAGAATGTTTATACCTTCTTTTCTTCCCTCACAGATGTTGCAAGATTTAATCAGTTTGAAGAAAGATGGGATTTTAATTGCATTGCAGAGAATTGAATGGCCATGATACATGAAAAAAGATGCAGTCTGACCAGAAGCAAGATTTCCAAATAAAAAATAGGGTTAAGGAACTTGAAGTAGAACCCTCAAAGATTAGTGAACATAAAATAAAAGGCTATGTTTCTTCCAAGCTCCCATTTTAACTTTTTTTTTTTTTTTTCATTTAGTGAAAAGTTACCTTATTTTGTTGGGTATTTGTTTGGAAACTTATTTAATAAAAAGGAAGTAGCTAAATATCAGAACTCCCTAAAGAAATTTCACTGCTTTTTTCCCCCATTAAGCTCCATAGTTAAGGAATGCCATGAGTATTAGTATTGACAAACAAGGGGGTTATAAAGATGATATATACATAAACCAGATATAGTTTCAGAAGTTTTCAGAGAAAATTCCCAGGGCTACTGATATTCAGATATATCATCTTTCTTTTGTTTCTGTGGAATTTTAAAAAGTTAAAATAATAATAATAATAATTAAAAGCAAACACACACACAAACAGCCCATCTCCAAATCATAAAATCCTACAAAACAGCAACAAAGGAACGAAGCTGTAAGAGTCATTGGGGACTGATTTAGAAATGCTCCCTGATATTTTTAAATGCTAAACCTTCTGTGTATACATGTACATAGCACTGATGCCTTAGGGAACTCAGCTGTTGGAATAAGTTTTTAATAACCTATTTTGGATACTTAAGGAAGTATTCTTCAGTCTTCCTGCTTCCATCTTGCAAGACCTTGAATGCCAAGAAGGGTCATGGGTGTCCTTGCAGATGTGACATTCTAGATTTGACCTTTGAAAAGAACAATAGCATGAAATATTTGGAACAGATGACAGGAAATATTAAGTTTCTTCTCCACAATGCAATTAAAATCCCATATTTCTTCAAATTGAATAGCATCATTGTTTATGACCTATATGTTGATCTTGTTCACCATTCATAAAATAAAACTAACTCTTGAGGCAAACTGTGTAGGAGCTTTTAATGAAAATATTAATGAAATATATGTTTTAAAAAAGATGGGGAGAAACATGTTACTGTAAGCAAAGGCTTTATAAATTATGCAGTCCACAGATAAAAATAATAAAAAGATCAGAAACTGTAACATACACAACTCCACAGTGATTTTAGCAGTTTGTTCTTAAGGAAACTATTAAAAGCTTTGAACTTTATCAAAGTTCAACTCCGAAAATCACATTGTCTTTCCAGTAGCAAGGCATTGCACTAAGGAGGAGAACTGATGAAATCTCCTGCTTTTGTCCTTACAGTGTGATCAAAACTCTGTTAAATTCTAGCTTGTTTTCTAAGCTACACAGACTAGACAAAAAATGAAGAAATATTATTTCATTGTGAATGTTTAGGTCAGCATATATAGAGAATTTCACAAATATAAATCTTGTTTCATGGTTGCTTGGATTATCATGACATTTTGGCTCTATGTATGTAGTTCATATAAAATTTTGGAGCCTGTTCCTAAAAGTAGATAAACAAATCTGTAGTATATGTTTGAGGTACCATTATTTTTTTTCAACATGGGCACTTACTCCCTTTTTTTCTACAAGGTGGCAAACATAATATGAAAAAACTTGCTCTTTCAAATTTGTTTCTTAAATTAAAAATAGTGGTAAAAACAACCCCCAATCACACTCTTAATCTTTTTTTCCTCTTAATCTTTTTTTCTGGAACGATTTTGACTGTGCTACCATTTGTTAAAAAAAAACCCATGATGATATGGGTTCTAATTCATCTATGTTATAATTCAGATATTAGACATAAAGGAGATCTGTATATAATTTGCTGTTTCTTCAGGGACATGATCCATCTTAGAAGTATGTAGGTCTGCGAATGTCTTAAGGATACATGTAAAATGAGTGCACAGTGAATATGCAGTAGTTTTTCAGTAATGGGTGTTGGCACCTTTTAAAGGGGACATCTAGAGTGTGCACCTTAGGGATCCTCAACTTAAAATGGCCTTGGAACTGATATTTTCTGTCTTTTAGATGCCAATCGTAATTATGGTCATAGAAACTCTGGTGTATGGGAAGGAATAGAGATATACAAGTTGAAAGTAAGGAATTTTTTAGTTGAAAGCGTAGAAACACCACGGAACCAGTAAATGTTCATTGATCCAGATAATAACAGCATGTGTTGAAAGTGCAACAAATTGCATAGATTATTGATTGTGGTGACCAAATATGTTAGAGATATTTCAACAGGAATAAAACAGTACTCAACTCTAACAAAAAGAAAGAACCTAAAACTAAAGAGATTTTATTTTTCTGATTTATGATTTAGACCTGAATTTAATAATCTACATACTCCTGTGTAATTTCTGTAAAAACATAAAATATGGTTGCATAGTTCAGATCAAAGGTCCTGATGAGGAAGCCATCATGGAAGCAGCTGAAAGTGAATGTTGAGGAATGGTATAAAACCAGAAAAATCATGATAATTCCTACTGATACTTTCTGGGATCGAGTTTTTTACAGCTATTGGACATTCTGAGAGAGTTTGGTAACCTGTGTGAGCCCTGGAGCCACTCCTAGGCCTGACTGTCCCAGCCCTGAAGCTCCCTCCACAGTACCCATGACCCAGGAATCCATGTCAGCCACCTGGGGCTCTCAGCCTCTGCTGCATGAGGGCTGGTTGCCTCATCCTGTCCCCATGCCCAGGGAGGTTCCTGATGCTCAGGGCTGGGGCTGTAACCATGCCTCTGTCTGCCTTGGGACAGGCTTGAGCTGACAGGCCCTGCTCTTAGGGACTCTGTGGGGAGTCCCCAGGGCTTCATCACCATAGCAGAAAGCCTTCTCTGCACCTCATAAAAACTTCAGTAGATTTGGCTTTCAAAACTCAGTTTCATTAGTTCCCACACCATCCTCTGAAAGCAAGTTCTGACTCAAATGTTAGTGACTTGTCTTTTGTATCTGGCTTCAGCTAGCTTGATTTTTTACACCTTTCTTCTTGTGGGGAAAATGAGCCCTTAACAATTTTTTCATCTTTTTCATAAAATCCAGAATTTTATACATCTTTATTACACCTCCCTTACCTATATTTTTTTTAAATTGTGTTAAAACACACTCTGTTTATTTGATCATCTTTCTTGCTTTCGGAACTTTTTTCAGTACTCTATGAGGGATGTAAAGACAATAACTGTAGAGTATTTAAGATGTCAACAACAGATTGAAATAGTAACATAATTATTATTTCAGTTTAAATCCCCTTTTGAGTTTCTGTGCTCCTTGTTATTTAGGTAATTTTTGTTTTGTTTTGTTTTTAACAATACTGAACAATGAGACCTTTTTTCTTGGAATGGGTCAGAATCCCAATATCTTGAGTGACAACAGTCAGCTTGTTCTCAGTATTCTTCTAAGGCTTAACCTACACTCTGCTATCCAAATTACTTTTTTTGAGGATACCTTTGATGTTGAAGCATCAAATGCCTTAGGAACTGAGGTGAAATGTGAAAACTAAAGGACATTGTGTGCCAATCAACATATAGATGCAGAAAGTTAGTTTTTTGTTATAACTTCTAATTTGAATAAAAAAAGCAAATTTAATACATTCAGATTTCTTTTTCAGTAAAATAAAGCTTTAACAGAAAAAAAAAAACAAAACAAACAAAACACAAAAGAAAACAAAACAAAACAAAGACCAAACCAAAACAAATCAAATAAACCCCAAACATCTTCATGTTACCTAAAATATTTTCTTCAAAGAGCTGGAATTCAAGGAATTTCTACCAAATCAAGAATAGGACTCTATGAGGAAAACCTGAACAGAATTTTTATCTGCTGTTACTGACTGGTAATCCAAAGTTCTAAAGAGTATAGTATTTTATATATGAAGATGTTTTCTCCTGTGAATTAAATCTCTTTATCCCTGGTGTTAGGACAGTTCATTATGGCAAGGCTTTTGCACTCTTTAATCCCAATTGCTTTTGGATCTACAGGAAGAGCATAGCAACCTTGAGAGCTTTATACCTTGTCTGGGTTCTTGGGTTTTCATGGTTTCTTGGCATAGAAATGTTGAAAAGGACAGTTGTAACAATTTCACATGGCTAGCAGCAGCGATCAACCTGACAAGAATGTTAATTCCACTGTAGCAGCTGCTGGAGAGCAATGGTGTGTGACCATGGGAAGCCTCACTGGGCAGATTGTCCTTTGGCCAAAGATTGTAAGATGCCCCAACTCCTGAAATTATTTATTCCCCAGCCTCTTGATCCCCTCAAGAATGTGATATTCACTTAAGAGCTGCAGGTCCAAGTGTATTTATTTTACTTGTTGGAAACAGAGGTGATAAGGAATAATGTCTTTCTTCTTCTTTAATTTTTTTTTGTTCATGGGAAATTTAGCAAATTTGGTTTCTGCATGATTTGGTTCAAAACCAAATATAGAAATATCATTATGTAGGTTTTATTACACAAAATAGAATATCTGAATTTTGGCCAGTTGCTGTGCCAGCTATTCCCATCTGCCCTGAAATAGTCATGTAGCAGAAGTAGGCTCTAAGGACAAAAGTAAGAGAGTGACTGGTGTTCAGAGTGAATCAACAGCTTGGCAAAGTTTAAAAAAAAAAAACCAACACCACAAAACTTTTAAAAAATAATTTGACATAGTAAAAAAAAGACTAACATAGATTCTTTTTGTATTCTTTTCATTAAAAATAAAGATTGAAGGTCCTTAATTGAAAAGCTATCTCCACAACAACAGCAAGAAAGCAATATAGTTGTTTCACACAGACATCTGGTCTTCCCAGGGCTCCAGCAATTAGACCCTGTTAACCCTGATCTAGGTTTATTTTTTTTTTATTTAACTTTCTGATGTTGGTGGAAAGTGCTTACACATGCAGTATCAAGCCATTTTGTATAAATCTGTACTAATACTCTTAAAACCACACAGCCCTCAGAATCCAGGATTAAGGCTTTAAACCAGATGAAATATATATTGGGATTCCCAACAAGTTTTCTCTCTTTTTATAATGCAAATGTGTTAATGCTCTGACCTCAAAACTGAAAGACTGAAGCACAGATAGTTATCAAGAATCTGGCAAAGCACTGTTCATCTAGAACAAGCACTCAGAAAAAACAGGACTCCCCCATCCTGAATAACACCAAGGAGAAATATGAAAGACAGATCTCAATTGCATTATTTTGTCTCTATTCTAATAATTATTTGAGATAAGACTACTGCAATACCTTCAACACTCTGCATGTTAAAAAAAGCACCTTGCAATTCCACAAAGTACAGTATTTTTGAAATCTGTAGCTTCCTGAAAGAAAATATATTAATAATTTAATACAAATTGCCAATAAAAACTGAGAGACTTTTGTTGCCCTGCAGTTTACAATAAATAAATAATAGTAACAACAATAAAGAGTTTAACAATCTTTTATTTTTGTGATTATTGAGCACTTATCTTGCATTTTGCATAAGTACATAACTTTTAGTATTTCGTTCATTAAGGTAATAATGCAAATTAAAAAAAAAAAAATCATGTTATTTTCTTGAAACCAGCACTAGAGAGTTACAGATGTTTGTTCAGCCCCATAAAATGCGGTTTGTTGGATGTTAGATATTCCATATCCTTAGAAGCAACTGGTCTTCACATTAAAATAAAACCAAAACCGAAACCAAACTACTGTATCAAATTTGTTAATCTGTCTTTCATGTTTTTAACACCACAAAAGAACCCCAACAGCTATATATATGCCTAAGTAAAATAAATACTATACAGTTGTATACATACAGGAAAAAAATAAAGATAATACAGAAGTTCTGAATGGTACCCTAATTTGGTGACTCCTTGCTTCTTAGGCATAAAGTGGCATACAAGTGATTTATTGGTAGCAGAGTACAGTGCTATAGTACAAACGTTGACTCTCACCCATTTTCCCTTTTGAAGATTTCCTAAATGTCATGGAATCACAGAATATCATGAGCTGGAAGAGGCCCATGATGATCATCAAGCCTGTAGAACTGGCATCTTTGGTCTGTGCATGCAGTCTTTTCTCATTGTGGTTAATTTGTTATACTCTACCTGGGGGTGAGACAACTACCTAGTTGTCTAGGTGACAACTAGAGTAGTGCATGGGTCTATCCTCTACTCTGTCCTGATTATCCTCCTTTCAGTGGCCTACAGGAGATGCCACAGTGTGTGTTCTCACAGAGTTTTCAGAAGTCACTAAATTGTGGAGGACCAATGAATACGCTCGAGGATGGGGCTGCTGTACTGGCATAAGCTGAAAGAATGGTCCAGGTTTAAGAAAATCAACAAGGACAAATTTAAAGTCCTGCAATTAGGAGGGAAGAATATTTTGCAGGTTGGGGATTGATGGGCTCAGAACTATCTCTGCTTAAAAGAACTCAGGACCAGCTCCCAGTGGACCACAAACTCAGTGTAAGCCTGAAGTGTGCTCTGGCAGCAAGATGGTCAACATGAACCTAAGTTCTATGAACAAGGGTGTGGCCAGCAGGTCAAGAGAATGTTTGTTCCCCTATGTTTGTTACTCATTAGACCATGTGTAGAACACTGGCCAGCTTGCCCCTGACATTCACTCCTACATCCCTGTCAAGGACAAGGAAAACATCCAGCCAATGGAGTGAGTTCAAATTATTAATCAGGAAGAGCCAGATTCTTCTCAGTGGTGCAGGGTGGAAGGATTAGAAACAGTCATAGATTGAGTAAAAGACATAAGCTGAATATGACATACTAGTTATAAGGAAAATCTTTTTTTATTTTGAGAACAGTCAAGTGATGGGACAGTATTCCAGAGAACTTGTGCAGTTTCCATCCTTGGAGGTTTTCAAGACCCAACCAGACAAAGACTTGAGCAACCTGATCTGATCTCATAGCTGAAGCTGGTTTGGTGCTGAACTAGAGATTGCCTGAAGTGCCTTCCAGCTGCAATGTTCTATGATTCTGCTATTCTATTGGGCTTTTACACATGTTTAAAAAGCTCCTTACCAGTCAGAACAACCGACCACTTTCTTCAGTATACTGTTTCTGACAGGAATCAATTGTGACTGCATACATGGAAGTGTAAGATCGTCAAAAGCGTAGTAGTATGGCAGTTCCAAGCAAGAATTCATGATAAGGCTTTGTGCCAGAATTCTTGGTTAACACCACACCCATTTGATTCACACTACCACCCTAAAATTTTTCTTCATTCTTCTGCAGAATCAAACAGTCAATGAAGGCCTCAAGTTAAAGAGAAGACAGAATGTGAGGGCAGGACATTTGCCTAGTTTCTTACTGTTTCCCTATGTATCCAGCACAGATAATTTACAAAGAGGTACTGGGCTAAACAGACACTCTGACTTTCTATGGACATTCATACAAAGAGCATCTGGCTTTACAGGTAGCTTTCATAATTGTACAGATTTTAGATTCTCAATGCTACTAAAGCAGCCATAAGTTAATTGAGACAATATCTGAAAGCCTTGAGCACATGTATTCATCTCTTACGTGGGAAAAAAATAATTTTCTTAAGTTCTCAAGTTTTATGTCCGCTAAGTAAAGTGAAAAAAACCCCAAGAATTAATAAATTAATAGTGATAAAACTGATAACCAGGGTTTGCCATTCAGCCAGATGCACATCTATAAAGATCCAGCCAATTTTTTCTTGTAATCTTGCCAGGGAAGGGAAAAAAATGCATTACCAGAATTTAACATGCTGTATGATTTTGAGAATAACCCTTCAAGCTGTCAGTCGTGTTGCCAAAACTACTGTGCAACAGTATTAAGCAACAGGAGCATGGACTCATTTCAAGCCCAGGTGCTGAGCAATTTGAAATGCATGAGCTCCTTGTTGTGAAACAATCATTCCCTCTGAGGCTCTTTGTGTCCTCATCACTCCATGAACTGTGCTCCTGGTGAATGTGCATTTACTTGCCTGGTAGTTATCGTTCACTTGCAAATTTCCAAACAGGGAGAACTATCTCCTCCTTTCTTTACAGGAGGCTATCCTTATAAGAAATAGAGCCTAGAGTAGTAAAGGAAAGTTATAGAACAGGTAGCCCCTAATCCATGAACAGCCCAAGTACTAGTATCAGGAAATGGAAGAAAAGAACATTTCACATTCAAAAAGAGAGTGAGGACACTGACAGTCAAATAGGGCTAAGGAATTTATAATTTATGACTCATATGAATAAAGTTCTCCAACACCTGAAAATTTTAGCTCTTACAGGAGTTTTAATAGGTCTTACAAATAAATTTCAAAAATAATTAAGGACGAGTAAGCAGTATGCCAACTGTTTCTGTAGCAAATCTCAGACTCAGTACTTAAAACTGCATTAATGCAGCATGTGATTCATCTCAACCAGCTTCAGCTATCTAAAAGTTACTTGTTTGAGTCAAAGCTGGATCCCTTTATACCACTGAGGAAAAATAGACACATGGAAATAAGATAAGTCAACTTTCAGGGATGCTTATTTTTTCATCTTGACTATAACATAGAACTAAAATTATGAGCTGAAATTCAGAGATTTTATTTGTGGTTTCAGCAGTATGTAGTTGGCAATTTGTTGACTTAGATTCTCAGTCCAGTTGCTTATACATTTCTGTAAACTATGGGGGTAAATAGTGCAACACAGATTGAGGCAGAAAAAAATATGAGCTTTCAGGGAGGAGAAATACTTCAAGGCAATATTGCCAGCAAATAAGGAATCTTAATCTAACTTTTAGATATACACCTTAGGTGAGATAAATTCATTCACAATACCTCAATTCAATGAAGCTGAAAAACGTTGCACTTATTTACTTCAGAATTGTAATTTCATTATCTATTCAAAACATCTGTGTTCTATTGTTGTGTGAAAATTACCATATAGTGGATAGTGAGAATGCTTTAATAAGCTCAGACAGAAGGTCTGTGCCAGAGTCGGATACTGATCAGTGAGTTAGGCTTGCACTGGGTAGTACAGGGCAATGCTAGAATGAGCCCATCCAGAAGGCACAGCTCAGTGCCATGCTGAGAGACTAGTTCAGAAAGGGGTTTTCTACATCCTGTATCTGGTACAGAAATAGGGCAAAGAAATAAATTGGAGTGAGTTACTATGGAATGTGTAGCATGGCAGAGGTCTAAAATTAGAAACTAGGTGTGTTTATAAGAGGGACGTAATATTTTTGTAAGACTGACTGATACAACTGGTAAAAAAATGGCTAACTTTTGAGCATGCAAGCACTCTGCATGAGCTCTCTGTTTTTCCAACAGTACGAATTTAGAAAAGCTATAAACAACTGCTGACAGATTTTATAATGGAAAATGTAATGAAAATTTAACTATGCAGCTCTACTACCACTATCTATTATTTACTATAATGAATTTTTACATATGTGCAATATATATTCATTATTCTTAGCTTTACTAACATACCTTCAGAGGAAGAAAAGAATATTAGTGTTGTAAAAACTTAAGTCTTCCAATCACTCATGAGAAATGGTATCTTATATGTCTTAAGAACATACAAGTTTTATAGCAATAACAACACAGCCCTAGCTCAAGGAAAGAAAGTTGTGACATCAGAATAATGTCAAATCACAAACTAGACATCAGATGATGACAAACCACAGATGACTGAAAACCTCAACCTGTTACTTGTTGCTAATTAGTGAAAGGAACAAAAAAACCAAAACCACTACGAACTTTGAGTTCATTATACTATTGATAGCAAATTATCTAAGCAGTTTTTCTGGATGACTGTGTTGGGAGTAAATGACAGCACTTTCGCAGACAGGGGGCTGCAAGGGTGACCATTTCCAGCCAGCCCCAGCAGGCCCCACCACAGGACACAGTTGAACCCCTCAGCCAAGACGATGGCACTTATGGAAAAATGTACTTAAGAAAAGGCAAAATGCTACACAGGCAGTGAGGAGAGAGGAAGGAGGTGTGAGAAGACAGCCTTGGTGTGAGAGGGAGGAGGAGGTGCTCCAAGTGCTGGAGCACAGATTCTCCGGCATCCTATGGAGAAGACCATGGTGATGCAAGTTGTCCCCTTGCAGCCCATGCAGAACCATAGTGGAGCAGATAACCATACTGCAGCCCACAGAGGATCTCACACCAGAGCAGGAGGATATTACCTAAATGAAGCTGAAGCCTGTGGAGAGCCCAGTCTGGAGAAAAGGCAAAGTATGAGGAGGAAGTAGGAGCATAGAGAAGCAGTTGCAGACTGATCTCAACTACTATTCTCCATCCCACTGCACAGCTAATGAAGCCTTAGGTGGAGGGAGGTAAGGGAGGTGGAGGTTAAGGAGTGAAGTTGTGCCTCAAAAGGGGGTAGTGGAAAGTATTGCTTTAAGGTTTTTTTCTCTGTTTCTCACCATGTAACTCTAATTTTAGTTGGCAATAAATTAAACTGATTTTCCCCAAGTTGAGTCTTGTCCCTGTGACAGTAATTGGTGAGTGATCTCCCTTTCTGTCTTGATCCATAAACTTTCTCATTCCTTTTATCTTCCCCTGTCCTGCTGAGGAGGGGGAGCAAGTGAGCAAATAGGTGGGTTTGCTGGCCAAGATAACCCAAACACAGTAACTTAGAACAGATAAAGGCAACATTAAAAAGTTTCATCCAAGTTTCCAGATACTGACATATATTAATCTCGGCACAGAGCAACACACAGCACTAATTTACCACTGCTAAGGCACTTTACAACACAACTTGTCCTGAAATTAAATGTTCAGAAAATGTACAAATTGCCATTATAACAGGATTAATTGTGTCTATAAGCAGACACAACAGGGCATGTGCGAGTAAGTTAGGTGAAATGCATTAGGTCCCTAAGAGGATAGTTATCACAGATTTTACATGTGCTCCACTTTCTTTATACAACTTTTTTTTTTCCCAAATTGTAAAGATAAACTTACAGACTTCCTGATCCTTGGAGTAACAAGACATATTTTTCACATTATTTATTAGAAATTCTGAAACATCATATGGCAAAACCTCTGTACGTCTTCCTCAGTAACTTTAGGAAAGGACCAAATTACACAGTTTATCTTGCACCTAGTATGGTGCTAACTCAAATTCATTTACTGGTTCCCAGTAAATCCTTCATCAGCCTCTTTCTAAGGCTCTCTATTGCTCCTGAGAAATCTCTTCAAAGAACTTCTCTATTGCCTTTGAGTAGGCAAAGGAATTTAAGGTGAATTTAGTCTCTAAATGCTTTTACAAGTCTGGTCACAAGTACATTCTTAGAAATAGAGATATCAGCATACAGGGTAAAAGGAATTTTGTACTACACCGAGACTTCTATTTGGAAGTCCAGAGGGGAAGTCACTCATCCCTTTAAGGATGTATTAAGGTGTATTAGGTTTCAGAGGCAATACAAATCTAAAGTCACTGATACTCTTCTGTATGATATTTGGTACAACTTCTGACTTTTCTAAACTGCTGTCTATATTTTAAACAGTGTATGTAAATCCTTTTCCAAGGTTATTGGTTTACAAATTTTTCCCCATTTTAAAAAATAAAAACTATTTTATATGCTTTAACTATTAATATTTTGTCACATTTCAGTCTCAGCAAGCTCCATCAGAAAACTGTAAGATGAGCCATATATGAGTTGTGCTAATGTAACATGCAACAGAGGAGGATTTTATCTTCATTACAGTTGCTCAGTACCTCTGAGAGTTTTACATTGTCTTAGCTCGAAAGACTAAATGCTGTTTAGAAAAAAAGTGGGTTTGGTGTGTAAAGGATGGACTGATGATTAGTGGGCCAATTAGATTATATCAGTCATAATATCCATGTGATAGATCTAGTACTAAAGGAATCCCATGGTAAGGAGGCTTGGGGTTATTTTTCCCCCCCAAGTGATTTCTCAGGTCTGAGGTCTGAAAGTGTTTCCAGTCATTGGGTCCAGCACACTGTACTATGTAGCCAGAGGCTTCTGTAATCCCTGAAAGTAGCAAAACATTTACTATAAAATGTACTGAGAAACTACACCTACATAGTATCTTCACTGCATATCCATAAGAAAAAATGATCAAACACAAATATTCATGTAGTGTCAGAAGACATAGAAGGAAATTCTGAAAGGGATTTCCATGACTGTAGCTTGAAGCATTCCAAATACAAATGTAAACTATTAATCATAATAGAAAGGAAGACATAAAAAGCAAGTTGTTAGTGGGAGACTGAGAAAAGACTAAATAAAGACTTTCAGGCTGAATGTTCCTTCCAGGCAGTATAGTGGAAACTATAAAATACCAAATATAATATGACAAAAAAACATCTTTCACTACAAAAGCCAAGATCTAATCTTGGAAACATAAAAATGGATGAAGAATAGTTTAAACATTATAAAATAAAAATCATCCTTCCAATCTTGACTGAAAAGAATGTGTTCATAGTCCTTTCAGATACCTCTCTGTGCTTCATGATTAACTTTACTTAAAGCTGGATGTGTCCATCAACTCTGAAATCAAAGCACAAGTGTTTCAGCTTTGGCACATCAAGATGGAGGTGTGTAAAATTACTCTGCATCATTTCCTTCATCTCTAAAATATGGGCTATAACACTTTTTCACCTCACAAGAGGTTTTGAGACAGTTAAATTATTATTGGTTTATAATAATATCTGTAATATCTGGAAATTTCTACTTCTATTCTATACTCAAGCTATTGAGTGAACATTGTTTTATAATTTAATCATCCTTTCGCTGAAAGTGCCATTTTACCATTTCATTCATCTGTGGTTTTCCTACTGAGATTTTCATTGTCATGAAGATGTTATTTTATAATAGGGACTATTTTCTGTGTTATCCACAGATTGACAGATTCACAGAATTGTATGGGTTGGAAGGGACCTCTAGAGATCATCGAGTCCAACTCCCTCTGACATGCAGGTTCCCTAGCTGATATTGCACACATAGGCGTCCAGATGGGTCTTAAATATCTCCAGAGAAGGAGACTCCACAACCGTCCTGGTCAGCCTGTTCCAGTGCTCTGTCACCCTCACTGTGAAAAAGTTCTTCTGCATATTGGTGCAGAACTTCCTGTGCTCCAACTTGAAACCACTGCCACTTTTCCTGTCTCCACAGACCTGTGAAAAGAGGGTGGCTATCTCCCCTTGTGTCCCACACTTCAGATATTTATAAACATTAGCCAGGTCCCTTTTCAGTCTTCTTTTCTCAAGGCTGAATAGCCCCAGTTCATTCAGTCTATCCCCATAGAGGAGATGGTCCAGGCCCTTAATCATCTTTGTGGCCCCTCCGCTGGACTCTTTCCAGGAGATCCCTGTCTTTTTTATACCAGGGAGCCCAGAATTGGACACAATACTCTAGGTGGGGCCTGACCAGGGCAGAGTAGAGGGGTGAATCACCTCCTTCAACCTGCTGGCCATGCTCCTTTTGATGCACCCCAGGATCCCGTTGGCCTTCTTGGCCACTCGGGCACACTGCTGGCTCATGGCCAACCTGTCATCCACCAGGATCCCCAGGTCCTTCTCCACAGAGCTCCTCTCCAACAGGTCATCCAGCAGAGGCAATAAAAAAATAATAAAATATTACAGATAGCTATAAGACATGAAAATTAGTGCCAATGAGAGCTATATGCAGATGCTGAATGAAGCAGATAGACTAGAATTAGTCTAAACAGTTTTTAGGAAATACCAATGGTTACATGACTTGCCGTTGGTATAAATAAACGTGATCCCTCTGTGTTTGACCCTCTTATTACTTAAAAAACTTCTGTACAGAGCTTTGCGTCATCACTTTTTGTAGTCTTTACCCTGATAGATCCAAAAGCAAAAGACAATTCTAATCTTATCAATCAATCCTCCCATCAGAGCTTAGCTTCTTAAGTCTTATAAATTTAGCAGTGCAGGAGTCAGACTTAGTTACACATGGATGCCATAGATTTCATTTATATCAATCTGCCTGTAAACTACAAATGGATCACATATTGTCTTTACAGTGCCTGTTGATGATTTCCTAGGAAAAAAACTTTGCATATGTTTGGTGCTATCAAACCTAAAAGAATAGACTATTGGTGACCTTTTTGTAAGACCTTGGAGTTGAAAGATTAAAACTTTGATTAATCCCATCTTTGCTTTCAGAGATACCCATTAAAAATATCAATGTCAATCAGTTTAGCCATGATGTCACGTGAAACTAAGAATGAGCAAGAGGAAGCAAGGAGGGGGTATCTGCGTTTCTGTACAACTATAATGTCCCTATCACTGCATAATTTATTTTTAAGCATTTAGAGAATTTCCTATCACTATGCAAGTCCTTATGTAGTAGGAAAAAAGCATGTCTCTGTATGAGTGTGTTTATGCATGTTCATGCATGCATGTAACTGAATGGGACACATAGTCGGTGCTTTGGAAACTATTGCTTTGAAATGACATTATTTGAATTCGTGTAAGAAAGTAATTTAATGTAAATGTAAATAAAGTAAACAGGACTAGCAGGCAGTTCTTTCTCAGAAGATTCCCAGACGATTTTCCCAGAGATTTTTAGACATTATAAAACACTGCTGTGATGAGAACTCCCTGTGAATATTGCTTATCAGTCTTTGCCTGGAAGAAGGGAAACTAAAATCAGGGTCTCTAAGTTAATAATAGCATCACATATCATTGCCTATTGACACATTTCTCTCTCAGAGGCTGGTGAGGTGCTCAAACTGGTTCATCTCTTTCTTTGTCAGTTGCTGAGTCCACTTTGAGTGTGATAAGGAAATATCAGGTTTGCAGTCAGGAAAGATTCCATTCCTTCATATTATACTTTCCTGTGTGCTAAGTCCTAACAAACAAATGGGAATGATTACGAGAGGTGGTCATATTTTCATCATCTCTATTACTTGCATCCAGAGGGATTTCAGAGAACCGTGTAACCGAAGAAAACTTGCACATAGGGTGAAGGAATTTCCAGTTTTATATTATTTTTTTAAAATCCTTTTATTAACAAAACAAAACAAAACAACTTAAGTTTCTTAAGATCAGTTTTAATTCATAGATTGAACAAAATTAAGATTTTTAAGCACTGTACCAAAGAGACCTATCTCCTGAGAAAGAGAAACCGATATATCCAAGACAGACTTTCTACTAGCTCTGTGTTTAGTTGCTGCAGTAAGAAACAGAATGGTCAAGTTGAACCACTAATTGGTTATTAGGTCATTTATATTTGAGGTAAATAGTGAAACCTCAGAACTATAAAATCCAGCTTTTCAATACATTCTCCATGGATTGCTTTTCTAGTCCAAATGTTAAAATATACACTCATGGTCTAAGAGACTCATAACCATTCTATATTTTACTTGAATTTTTGAGAGAAAGTACAGACCAGAACATTATGTTCTAATTCCTTTTTGATTCTAAATAATGAGTGCTTGGGGCTGAATTTCCCTTGAGCTTCACCATTTTCATATGAAAAATCTTCCAAATGGAATCTTATCTAGATTGATGAATATTTCTGGGGAAAAGCACACAAAGTCCTGTCAAGTAATTCAAAACTGCTTCTCCCAATGAGTATCTGTCTGCAATGTTAAGGCAAATCATGGAAGACTGGGCATTACATCAGCCTTCTTGAGGTCATTTAGGGTCTATGTTTACCTTTTCATTATAATTAGGTTCTAGAGTTTCAGTATATTCACAATATATGAATCAAAGCATGATCTGAATGAAAGCAAACTAGATCTGGTTCATTGCAAAAGACTTGATGAGGTAAGAAACTCCTTGCCTGAATCTGTGTTGGCAAACATCTATGTTCACCTTCAGCACATTTGCTACAGAGGTCTTACTGTTATTCTTGATAGCCTTGGATTTTCAGATGGGAAATAAGGATCATAATGCTTCTTATCATTTTAAGACACCAAGATTTTGTAGCTGCTTCTCCTCAGACTACAGGTGAAGGCTGAAAATTTCAATATAAACAGCTATGGATTTCCTCTGTGCCAAGAACAAGCATGTTCAAATAGTCCCGGTGCATAAACCTGTGACTGTGTCATCTACTATGTGCAGATAAGCATACTCCTGAATATCTCTAATGCCTCAAGCAAGTTAGAATCACAAAAAACTCACAAAAAGATATTGGCAAGTGACTGAAAACATTTTCAGGTAGAACAAGAAAAAAAGTAGGATATTCTTTGGATCATTTATGCTACTGTAAGTACTCTAGACTGTCAGTATACCCAAAATAGCTTTTAACTAATCTGAGAGCTGTAACAGGTATATCAGAGAGCTCAGACTCAGGGAATGAATCCTACTTCTCAGTTACAGGAGTTTCCACATGTTGCCGGTTCATTTCACTCTCCAGAGTTTGGCTGATAAACTCTAATCAACCTCTTTTTTGCTTCAGTTTGCTGTGCACAGCATTTATGTGGTTAGAGATTGGGTCAATCATTTTGTTTGATGTTTTGGCTGAATTTACAGAAGATTTATTTGGTTTATGGGGAAAGATTGCTGTTTTGAGTAAATAGGAGGACTATAACACTTGGGCAGTTATTATTGATCTTTGGTATGTTCATTTAATCACATAAAAATAGTGTTTTATACACCTCCATAACAAAAGACTGCTTATGCTATCAGTAAATTGAGATTTCCAGGGAGATTATATCATGTACATGTTATGAAGGAAATTAAATGCAAAAGATATAAATTATAGTAGAATATATTATTAAGCTATTTTATTACCACATGTAATATACTATGTATAAGTAATGATTTATCACACACAAAATTATTATTATATAAATATTTTTAAATTGTTATTTTCACTTAGACTCATTTGACAGAAAAAGACACATCGAAAAGTTGTTTTTTTCTATTTTAAACTTTAGTTTTATTACCAGGAACTTTTTTTCTCAGACTCTGAACTACTCTGGGTCTTTTCTATGCTATGCATTTATATGCTCATTGTGGTATATTTTGTGGATCTACAATAATACTATGTGTGCAAAGACAATCTGTATATCTAACGTTGCACAGAAACTCGAATATTGACTCAAGTACAGAACTATCACTACTCCTTCCAAGTATGATATGGTTATTGAGCCAAAGGACTTGTTTAGGTTGCTAACTTTATATTGCAAGTGGTCAATAACAGAATATTGCTCAGAGTCTTGTTTACATTATGAATTACTTTAGGTTTGGTTGCACCAATGTACAATATATTTTCTTGTTTTAAAACATGATCTGCATCTGTATAGCTTTGGCTTGTTTCCTAACTGGAGCTACAGATGTCATCTATTTGGATTTCTCCAAGGCCTTTGACACGGCCTCCCACAACATCCTTCTCTAAATTGGAGAGATATAGATCTGATGGGTGGAATGTTCGGTGGATAAGGAATTGACTGGATGATTGCATCCAGGAGGTCGTGGTCAATGATTTGAAGTCCAGGTGGAAGACTGTGACAAATCATGCTCCTCAGTAGTCTGTGCTGGTACCAGTGCTGTTTATTACCTTTAATAATGATGTTGACAGTGGGATTGAGTACATCCTAAGCAGGTTTGCTGATGACACTGAGCTGA
>VZTU01029619.1:16887-54475 GCA_013400835.1 Zapornia atra
TCCACAGGGCGCTGACATCCGGGTCCAGACCCCCCCGGCCTGGTCCCCTGCAAAGTCACAAGTCCCTTGTCAAACCTGCTGAGGAGTGGATCAATCTTCACAGGGCATAGTTGTCTCTGCTCCCCGTCCTCATCCATGGGCTTCGGGGGGACACCCGTTTCACCATGGACTCCACCACGAGCTGCAGGGGAAACTTTCTCTTCACATTCTTCATCCCCCCCCTCCTGCGGGCCTGGCCTTGGAGTCTGTGCAGCTTGTTACATCTTCTCACTCCCGCTCCGGTGGCAAAGTGTGCCTGCCAGCAGTTTTTTTTTCTCCTATATGTGATTCACAGAGGTGCTATGACCAGCTCTGATAGGCTTAGTGTCAAATTTGGCCTTGACTGTACCAATGTTTTCAAAATATGGGGCTTGCAGAAAGCTGTAACTGCAGCTTACAAGAGCCACTGAAGCAGCAGTTACACCAAACTGCAACAACAACCCTAGGAAGATGTACTTTTCTGTCTATTAAGAGGCGCAAGAACTGAATTCCCTCTGGGACTTTTTTCTGCAACTGACATACAGACAGATGAACTTTGACAACAGTTAACAGCAAATGAGCTACAGCTCATTGTATCAATAGAGGATAATTTTACACTGACAAAATTGTCAACCAGTTAAATAGCATATGTTCTGAACTAGACTGATATAAAATTAATGCTCCAGCACTGTGCAGAAGCTTGATGTTCCCTGTATCCCATTTTGTCATTTAATTTTAGATAATAATTACATAATACATCATTTCTTAATGTAGCCAAATATGAAACAAAGAATATTGATGACCTGTATTTATTTTGCAGATGCTAATATAGCAAAGGAATCTTTCATCCTTGAGCAGCATTACATTTTTTCTATGCAACTTGAAACTTAGCTATTCATGCTGGTGTAAAAGTGTATGGGTGGGTTTGGTTAGTATATAACAGACACAGTAATGGATGGATCTGAAATCTTTCTGTCCATGTTCTGAGCTAGCCACCCATCATAAGACAGAAAGGCACAAAAAGACCCTGCCCTAGAAAAGATAAAGATCTAATTAGGGGGGAAAAAACCCCACCTCCTAAAGGGTCCCAATACAAAATATAAGGTGCGTACACAACCTGCAAATTCCATGGAAACAGTGTATGTGCTGAACATCTTTCTGAACGTGGTGACCTTACATGTTTTCTCTGCTAAGACTTTGTGATCTTCACTAGAGAAAAGGTGAAAAAGAAGTCTTTTGTCTTTCTTTAAAAATATTGAAGACATACCTGGTTTAACCATATTCCATCAAAAATGGAGCTTTAAAATTATGTCAGTACACCCTTAATAGGACAATAAAATCTATTATCATGAGTTTGTTTTTTAATTGCTACATCACATACTTTATACTTCACCCTTTCAAGAGTACTCCCTCTATACTTAAAATGGTAGTACTCAAGAGTTAGCAGCTCTTATGCGAAGAAAAGTTTCAGCAAGTGTAAGAATATTTGTTATTTTATTTAAAGGTATCTATTAAGGAGAAAAAAAATGTTATTTTTCTACAGAACAATCTTGTAGACATGAAAAGCAGCTCACAGGAAAAGCATTCACAATTCATCAGGACATGTGCGTGGCCTTTCAAGATTTCTGGCATATGCATACAGTGCTGTTCAACTTCTCTGCCTCTTTGATCCTGCAAGACAACTGTCAACACCATCTTTTCAAAGAAACTTCTACTAGCAGTGCTTCTAGATAGTAACCACTTCAGAGGCTGACAGGTCCCTAGAAACGTGCAGTTGGTGTTATCAGTGTTTATCTGAATGATTAACATAGCCTGAGGCTAGTTATTCTGTAGTGGATGTGAAATTCTATTTCTTTCCTTTCTGGTCTCTGGTGACATTATCAGGTAAATGAACATAACAAAACAAAACAAAAAAACAATTGCTTCTCTTGCTTACCAGCTCCTCCCGAAGTTGGGCTATGAGTTCATCTCTCTCTTTCAGCTGCAGCTTCAGCACTGAGCATTCATCTTTTATTCCATCCTACAAAAACATCAAAAGAGATGTTATAATAGGCTTAATGCTTTTACTTTGCTCTTGACAAGAAAAGGCTGTTTCACATAGCGTGAGATAATTACATTCAAGTAATGAAACTCAATTCTCATTTGTCATGTGTGGTGTTTTCAATAACATATTCTAAGTTGCTGCATAAACAAATTAATGCATCTGAAGACATTACATAGAAATGTGAATAGCTCCCTGCACAGAAGTCTATTTCATTGTTTTCTGAATCTTTTAAGCCTTTTTACTGAAGATGCTATCAGGTCATTCCTTTTCAGTTAAAGAATGGCTATAAAATGTTATAATTTCACTCACAGAAAACAACATTAGAGAAATATCAATTTCGAAGCATTATTGCAGAGCTCTTGATCTTGGAGAGGATGAAAAGAAAGCACAACAGACATTCACAGGAAAAATAAAGCACCCTTCCAGCGTATACATCTTTTGCCCCCCATCAGCCACACAGCAGCAATTCTGGTATTAACTGGGTGGAGGAAAGAAAATAGTTACCACTTAGTGCTATAACCATTAACCACAACTTGATTCAACTTGCTTGAAAATTAACCTAATAGATAAGACAGGAGCCAAACCCAAGTCCATGAGGCAGTCTGCAAGCTGTCTCCAGGCAATTTAATGAATTCATGTAAGTTTAAACACCTTATTTGGAGAACAAATGTCAATCACACAGCTTTGTGTTGTTCTGATAAACATCCAAGAAGAGAAACTCAAATGAAATGACGGAACCTTTCAAGAATAAAACCCCAACAAACTAAACAGTTAACTAGGTGGCTGCACAACTACAAATGAAGAACTGTATCATATCTTTACATCCTTCTAATACAAAGATATATTTTATGGAATCATAGAATGGTTTGGGTTGGAAGGGAACTCAAAGATCATCTAGTTCCAAACCCCATGGGCAGGGATACCTTTACTAGATCAGGTTGCCTAAAGCCCCATCTAATATGGCCTTAAACATCTCCAGGAATGGGGCTTCCACAACCTCTCTGGGCAACCTGTGCCAGTGCCTCACCACCATCATAGTAAAGATTTTCTTCCTAATGTCTAACCTAAACCTACCATATTTCAGCTTGAATCTATTACCCTTTTCTCCTGTCACTACACTCCCTGGTGAACAGTCTCTCTCCCACTTTCCTGTAGGACCCCTTTAAGTATTGGTAGGCCACAATTAGGTCTCCCTGGAGCCTTCCCTTCTTCAGCCTGAACAAGCCCAACTCTCACAGCCTGTCTTCATAGGAGAGGTGTTCCAGCTCCTTGATTATCTTTGTGAACCCTCCTCTGGACTTGCTCCAACAGCTCTGTGTCTTTCCTGTACTGGGGACTCCAGAGCAGTATTTACAAAGTTTGGGAAATGTATTATTTTGGACTATCTTCATTTAAAAAAGCCAACATACCCACACCCACCCACCAAAAAAAAATAAACCCAAGAAAAAACTTGTGGAATTATGGTGATATTTGCACAACATTTAATTTAAAAATTTAGAAAACTGGACATGTCACTAATAGATAATAACAACTATAAAAGTGCAGAAATTACTTAGACCATGAAGAGCTCAGCGGTTCATAAGTTCATAACCAGTGTGATAAACTTGAAATCTGCCAGTAATAATGTTTTTGAAACTCCAAATGAGCACACAATTATGAGACAAAACAGTAAAGTCCATTTTCCTCAAGTAAACGACTGGTTATAATAATTGCCTTTCAAAGTAATTATATTACTTATCATCTGCTCTAATGGAATAGGAAGAAAAAAACCAGGATACATCTAAGCTCCCAAATATTTACAACTGCAATAAAAAAGAAATACCCTGTTTCTAGCAAACAGATAATGAACCTGCTTGCACAGTATTTCAGTAGTATGTACATATCGCCCAAAATATTCAAATTTAGAAAAAGCCAGGACTTGCACTATCTCCTTTTTGGACAAACTCGTAGGAATTTTGCTTTGCTATCTGCTGTCACAGCATTTCACTCTCACTGTCTACTAACAGAATGCCATCTAGGAATGTTAGCTGAAAATAAAATGCTAATACATCCCAGAATATAGCCCTCAGCACACAATATGTCATCAGCACATTATTTAACATTTTAGTTAGCAAAAATATCCAATTATAAAAAAGTGTCAAGAAACTCACTAATTTTTTTAAAGCGAGGCCTTTAATTTTTAAAATAGTTTAGAAAGTGATGCAGTTTCTAATTACATTATTGTAAGTTCTTTTTGTTAGTATGGTTTCACATTTCTTTATCTCCTGATTTCCCCCTTTTTAAGTGAAAAAAAATCCAAAACAACGGTTAGCAGAATACACAGCAGAGGAAGGAAAACAAGGTGCCAAAACCAAGACTACTACAAAACTGGCTTTTAGAAGGCACACACAAGCAAATACATCAATGAGGCCTCTAACAGCGTATTGTAACTACAGCAGGAAAGATTTTAGATGAGCCTTGGTACTAGGTATAGTCTAAGTAGCAACACAAGCCTCCCATGGACTAGTGAGAGCTTGAAGAAAGGTTTTTGCCTTCCAGAACTTCCAAGGAGTTAAAAACCATAGTGACAAAAAGCAGCCATGCGCCCAGCTAGATCTTCCTCACCCAAAGGACTGACCCCTCTTGCATGAAACAGTTCTCCAGGCAGTAAACTTCTGTATTCTGTCCAACAATTTTCTCATACAAGACAAATTGCAACTGTTGTTAGAGCTTAAAGAAAAATATCTAGTCCTACGGTAATTTTTCCCCAGTAAAACTCTGATTAACATGGGCCAGTGGTACATAGTTCTTGCAACTCAACACCCCACAAAATCACCTCTTATGCAGACTTTTGCAGTTTAGTAAAAGTGCATCCTGTGATTTCCGGGGCACCTACTGTGCTGCAATACCAGAGACTATGAGGGCTGGACAATATCCTTCATGGATTTGCCAGATTTAGAGAAAACAATACCTGTTGTTTCCACCCCTAGCTTAAATATTATTTGCAGTATTAATCTAAACTAGCAGTTAGGCAAGCTTAAGGGCAGAAAGCAAGAGTTGTAATCATTGTCACCAAACAGAAGACTTCATCTGAACCTAAGCATCTCAGTAAGGACTGTCCTTAGACAGAGTCTTCCCTCAATTTGCTGTGTAGGCACATCAAAGCACTTGCAAGCGTTACCCAGAAGTGTCTAGAAAAAGGGTTACTCTAGCAATTTTCCAAATTTTGTGTTACTGTTTAGTAAAAGTAATAATAAACATAGTCTATATTCCATCTACTCTAGACCACACCAGGTGTGCAAGCAGCAGAGAGACATTTCTTGTTGAGTTTGGATTTTACAATCCCATTTTGCTGCATGGTATCTGCATAAGCATCATCTGTTCTGTGAGCACAAGACAAAAGGAAAGACAAATGGTACTTGGTGTTGTTTCTATGTTTCTATTATACTTTGAGGACATTTCTGATATAATACCAACTGAGCAAACAAATAGCAAAAAGAATATACAATACAGGAATAAAAGAAAAACAAATGTAGTTGACTGCAGAAAGGTTTAGGCAAATCCAATATCCCATCAATTTGTCTGAATGTAGCACTAACAGAATAAAAAATGTTACAGAGCCAACTACTTGTTGCCTAAATAGTGAATGCAGTCCTTCCAGAAAGTAACTACTGAAAACCAGGGAAGGAGAGAAGGCTCCAAAAATCACAGTCTTGTGCAAGAGTCAAAATACTTCAGTGAAGGCTTGTGTGGAGGATACCAAAATAGGAGCATGCAATTTAAAGTTAGGGGGAACAGGGAAAGCTTGTGAAATACTATGTTATTTATTAGTCCAGGGGCAAACAACAATGCATATCAGATAGTGTGAATTCAGAGAGAGTTCCCCTTTAATCCTTAGGACACCTGATATGTTTAATTATCCGCTGGGAAACTAGTGCATTGCAAGTCTGATATGGAAAGACGAAGACGTTTGTTAAGAAAAACTTCTCAAGGTGAATAAGGAGTAGCAGACATAGTCCAATGGGGATTTAGAGTTAAAAAAACAACCAAACCCCAGAAAACCCTACCTGAAAACCAAAATTCCCTTCTAAGTAATTGTCACAACAAAGAGGAAAGGACTTGAAAATGATGGCCTGCTTTTAGTAGAGCATGCAATGGGTGTATTCCAAGTTTACATTGTAATTATAAGGCTGGAAGAAATGTTTTCTCCCATGAAGCAGGGCTTTTTAATATACTCTGAAGACTTTGGGGCTCCATGGTTTCGGGTCTTCACTGGACTCACATTCCAATAGATATCCAACACATGTGTTTCTACGTTCAGGAAAATATGCTTATTTATAATTCTGGTTATGATCATGGATGCAAAATATTTCTCATGTGTTTTCAGCCCTTATAATATTTATATAGTGTAAAAGAATAACAGATTGGCATATAAGTATAGCTGGCTTCAAGTGTCATCCAGAATCAATTAAGTGACTACAGATTTAAAATTCTGCTAAGTAACATTTACCACTTCTAGTTGCTAAATCAATATCCTTGAATACTCTGGTTCCTTAATGCTCTACAAAATTATTTTATACCTGTATATTTTATCAAGGCTATCGGTCCAATAAGAACACAGATGCTATGAAAATATTAGTCACCACTCCAAATAATTAAATCATCATTGTAGCTGTGTGCAAAGTGTCCACTGTATTTTCTTCACTTATATTCTCTTATATTGTAAAAAAAACCCAAACACAAAAGCACCCACTCAAAGACAAACAAACAAAAAACCAATCAACAACAACAAAAAATTCCAGGATTTAGCCACATACTGATTTTGGATCTGCTGTTGTTATTGTACATTTTTACGGTCATAATGTTCTTCAGATGATCATCTTTTAGCTTCTTCAAGTTATCACCCTTTTACTTATTTTCAGTCGTAGACTATGGCAGCAAATGCTCTGTCTCAGTGCTAGTATTTTCCTATTTCAGTTTAATTCTGTCCATCTGGGAAAATGCTAAACATAATAGCAAATCTGTTTCTCATCAGATCAGGTCACAAGATGACAAATTGCACTGTGTGTGTGAAGGCAGCTGCAGCAGGTTATATGTAAGAGCCAAACAGCATAATCATTTCTATTTTGAAAACTTACTTTATACCTCTTCGTACTTTGCAAAAAATAGGCATATTGTGCTTACTGTAATCAAAGTGCTATAAACAGAACTAACTATGTATTATGGAAGATAAATTCATTGCAATTTTACTTTGATACTAAACAGAATACGTTGCCAAAATAGTACCATAAAATTAGAGTATTATAAAACTCATTTGATAAATGTGCTGAATTTCAGGCGCTAAGCAGATTGTTTACCAATGCAGGGTAATACAAAAATCAGCAGTTACTTAGAATGTAGTTTCTTTAAAAATATCATCCTAGATCATAAAAAACTAAGAAATAAACCCAAATACCAGGGCCACAAAGCTATATAAATGCTGTACTAGTGGAAGCTTCCTTAAAGTTGTGCAGCAGATTCATACAGCAAAATTAAAAAAATTCTGGGTAACTAGAGCATTCAGAGAAAGTACAGGTTATTTTAACATCTACAGGATTTATATACCAGCAGTGTAGGAGTCTAGACTGTGTACAAGGTTATGGATACAGTTCACTTTATACCACCTGGCATCTGAAAAGTACCGAGTACTTTTTGTGGATCTTACTTGAAATTTGTAGAGAAGCACTGTTATCTGTCTATAAACTGAGGCATCACTTGTGTTAATGTGTTGGCACACACAGTTTTACTAGGAGAAGCATCTACATATTTGAGATTACTCATGTGAGTAGGCTTCTGGATATTACTGTGTTTTCAGAAACTGGTTTTCTGTCAGTTCATGAGTAATTTTATCAGTTCTGTTATTATTGTTTTAATAACTGTCTTAATCATTGTAACAGAGAATCACAGAATGTGTTAGGGTTGAAGGGACGTTAAAAGGCCATCGAGTCCACTCCCCCTGTAGTCAAGAGGGGCACCTTCAACGAGAGCAGACTGGTCAGAGCTTCATCAAGCTTGACCTTGAACGTCTTCATGAGGCAGAACGTGAGACTGCACTGTTTTCAGATTCCAAAATTAAGTCACTGGTCCATCTTTGAGAGATGGTCCCCTGTTGTATTAACATTACATTCAACAGGACTGGCAGCGCAGGGCCACCAAGACAATTAAGGGAGTGGAACACCCTCCTTATGAGGAAAGACTGAGGGAGCTGGGCCTCTTTAGCTTGGAGAAGAAGAGACTGATGGGGTGACCTTACTAATGTTTATAAATATGTAAAGGGTGAGACTCAGGAGGATGGAGCCAGGCTCTTCTCAGTGATGGCCAAGGACAAGGGGCAAAAGGTGCAAGCTGAAGCATAGGAGGTTCCATGTAAATATAAGGAGGAACTTTTTCTCTGTGAGGGTGACAGAGCACTGGAACAGACTGCCCAGAGAGGCTGTGGAGTCTCCTTCTGTGGAGACATTCAAAAACCACATGGATACATTCCCATGTGATTTAGTCTGGGTGACCTTGCTCTGGCAGGGGGCTTGGACTAGATGATCTTTCAAGGTCCCTTGCAACTCCTAACATTCTGTGATTCTTTTCAATCACACCAAGAGAGAAATGAATTGGCTGGCTCTAATTCTTCACATGTGCAATGCGCATTGATTTTGCTTCCTTGGCTCATCTGTTATTTCGGTGTTGTGCCATTCCAGTTAGTATTGGCTAGAGTCCTGACAGTGCTTCCAAAGAGTGGCCACTGACTGCAGGCAGTGGTCACACTTAACTTGCCTGAGTCTCGTGTCACGCTGCTGCAGAAGCTGTTGCTCACACCCAGCACAGGGGCAAGGGCAAGCCCACTTCAGAAATTCCCATTAAAGCGTCACACGGCAACACAAAATGATCTCCTCCAAGTCCACCTCGTCTCAACACAAACGGAGTCTCATTACAAGGTATCTTTCCAGTAGAAACAAAACAAATCAAGAAAATCTTGAAGCAACTTTGGAAACTGTGGTCATATCAGAAACAGACAGCATTATGTACATCTTTTAATGCACTTATAACATTTGAATGACATAGCTAAAGGAACAGCTCTGTATTTCACTTCTTGCTCATGAAATCAACTGGAGTTTGGGCAGCACAGGGTCTTATAATGATAAATAAGCTGATTAAGACTCATAAACCTTGCACAATTCTAATACACCATGTTGTATCTAAGTTCAGTTACATAGAATATGTCAGTATTTCACTGGAAGAACTTAGGGCAGCTATATCTATTTGAATACTAGAATCCACCTGATACTTCATTATGAAATTAAGACTCAGTAAGACTGTAAGTTATGCTACTTTAACCTCAGACATTTATGAATACAGAGTTAAATAAACATTATTCTCTTCATAGCAATTCAATTGTCAGTTAACAGTAAAATACTGAGCAAATTAATGGGGTTTAGTTAGTTTTTTGGCTTCAGCTGAATTTTGCTCTTTTCAGCAGCAATAATAAAAAATATGGATTTTAAAAGAGTGCAGCCTGATCAATAAACTGCAAAAGAAGAAAACTGAATGATCACACCAGGTGAAGCCTGAGATGTATCTAACCTGCAGAAATCATGAACAGCAGCCAGGAGTGGAAACGTGCACTTGAACACATACCTGCATTTTTTCTGACACAACCACTCGATTTTCTCTCTCCTTACGGTTCTTCCTGAGCCAGAAATCACATACACAGTACCATGGCTCCTTTGGTGATATCTCTAAACAAATTATATATTCAAGGAAAGAAAAAAAACCAAACAAAACAAACCAAGCCCCCCAAACCTTCCTTTTGTTTCCAACACACTGCCAAACAGTATTGCTGTTCCTATCCTAAGAAAGGAGTGTTTCCTATTCATCTTTCCTGTGTCTCCCACAGTTTTAAATGCTTACTGAATTCGTAACTCCTGCCACCTCTGTTTAACTTGGGAGTCACTGTCTATACAGCTTCCTTTCTTATGTAAACCATGTTTACCCTGAGCAAAACTTGTGATTCACCTTTTCTAATTGCACTGTACAGCCATTCATGCTGAGAAATCAAGATTCCACGTAGCTCTTGAGCAGCAGCTCAGCCATCAGTTCATACAAACACACTATATGTTATTTTGGTTTACATTCATTTTTAAGTACTTATTCAAAAATAATTCTTACAGGCCCAGACTTAAAGAAAATAAAAACTCCAAGTCATATATGTTTTCTGTAAAAGGGGGAAAAAAAGAATCCCTCACAAACCCTTCCCTAAAACTAAAATCAAAGTCACAAACTTAAAAATAAACAGACTTTGAAAACAATGCCCTTGTACATAATTCTTCAAGAGCCCTGAAAGAACTATTAAGAACGACTCATCTGTGTGTACTTTTTTGATTTTGATTAGTAAGCTGGTGTTTTCAGGGCACTATCCACAATGTCTGAAAGATCACTTTCCTCCTTTAGGAAAATAGGTTTGTTCTCCCCTATGTGTCTCCCTTTGTGTCTGCTGACACTGAATCTCAACTGCCTTTCATCTTTAAGTAATTTGGTACAATGAGATCCTTCTGCAACATTTCACACTCCATTTTAATTCTGATTATTCTGGACCCATCTGGAAGTATAATTCTTCCTTTAATAAATCACTGCTCTCTCACATCTCTCTTGTACTCTACACGTAACCTGCCATTAATCCAAGAGAAAATTTCCCCACTCATCCTCTTTTTTTTTTTAAAAGGCTTTGATGAAGGGCCTTGTTGAAAGCTTTTTGGAAATTGAGTTAACTACACCAAAGAGATCAGCCTTATTCACACTCTGAGGTCCCTTCCAGCAGACTTCTGGAGTATGATTAAAATCTCAGAAAGTCAAGTCTGCTCGTCCTCATTTATTATATTAATTTATGACCAACTAAATCTGTTTTCCAGAACAGTTTTTACTAATTTCCCTGGTAACAAAGTTAAATTAAAATAACCTTTGGAGGAAAAAAACACTCCAACACTCCAGAAAACCCCACCACAAAACACAAACAATAAAGAAAAAAATCAAATCCTACACCCTAGCATCTTTTCTCTATCCATTGTTTCACTAAGAGAAAGATTTATGCAACAACAGATGCCTAAACTGGCAAGCATTACCAGTTCAATTATTTCTTGTACCAATTCTTTAGCATATTTGAATGAATATCTGATGCGAAGTTTTTCTTATTCTGTATTGTCCCATTTTATTCTCAGGTATTTGCAAATGACATTTCAACAATCTTTCCTCAGACTATTTGCCCCATTGCTGATGGTGTATCTGCTTATGTGGGAACAAACACATATCATTTATTTACTGTTTTTATAATAACCTTATTTGCCAGGAGTCATTCCCTACACAACAATTACCTTTCATTTTCACTGCAAATTCTCTGGAAGACCTCATGCCACTTACTAATTTTAAGAAAGCTTTTATCATCAGGACAGGGTTTTGCTGTTTTAGTATTTTGGCCTTACTTATTTTTACATTGAATTGTAAACCTGAAGTTCAAGAATTTAACATTCCACTATTAACTCTCATAATCATCAGGGAAAAACATTCATATCCATTAATATCTAATTTTTTTCCCTAATATCACATCAGCAAAACCAAAACCCCTTCAACATTCTTACATGCAAACAACCTTAATTATATATAGTGCATATAGACTAATTCACATCAAAGAATATTCATAAAAATCTATAGCCTTTTAGGGACATAATTTCACTCTCAATTGAAACCACTTTTTCACTGGTACGTTGCAGTTGCTTTCTGCCAAACAGCATGACAAAACCATTTAGGCCAACAATAAAGTAAAAAAAAATCTGCCAACTGCCACATTTTTGTAAAGGTTCCATTACCATCAAGCCACTAAATTAATTTCTTCATATTCAGAGCATAATGCCTTACACAAAACCTCTTTGCTCTAAAATGAGACTGGTCCCAAATTAGATACTGGCTCCCCCAGGAGGAGATTAATAGCAAAGTTCCTACTTCTCCAACACTAGAGGCCACTGAGTTGAAGTTTACCCTGCATCCACCATAGTCTTCCACCGTCAGCTTGAAATTGTGACAGCATTTCTATTATTTTATGTTAAATTCAACATTTAGCCTTTAAAATGTGCTTTCTTCTGCTTCCTGGAATCACAAGACTGTTTAGGCAAGGAGAGCCTTAAAAAATAGTGACTTCAGCTTTTCCAGTTGTGAGGAGAAATAAGACAAAAACCTCTCATGCACAGCAACCAAAAGTTGACTAAATATTTATATCTTCCAAACACATCACAATTGACAGAAGAAATGTTATTTAATAGGAGGCAATGCAGCCAGCTCTGTCTGGTTCTAAAGTGAGGAATATTATAATTCCACAAAATATTAAAAAGTTTATAATATTGAAAGTAACATGTAATTCCAGGGAAGTTTTTGGGATCAAAAATACAAACATTTGTATGCATGGATAATGCATGTAAATATGAGATACAGAATTAATAGTGATAGACGAGTAACCATTAAATACCATTTAAACACAGGTCTGGAGTAGAAGTGAGAACATGAAAGCTAATGATGGCAGGGTACCTGGCTCTCTGCCAGATATTTAAGAAAGATTAAATAGGAACAAGTACTTCAAATTCCTCAGTTTATAGAAGCAAGGTATCTTCATGAGAATGACCATACATTTTTCATGCATCACATGTTTTATCTGTGTATAAAGTGGGAAATACACAGACAACTTCAGCTCCTAAGGAAAGAGGTTTCAAACGAGCATATAGAACAGCAGAGAACACCCAAATATACTCTGGAAATAAAAAGTTTACCCCAGGTTAACCTAAATGTTTCCTTTGCTATTCTGGATCTTAAACTTTCATTTGGCCACTAATGATATCCTAGGATCTACCTCTAGTAGCTACCTCTACCTAGCTCTACTCTAGTAGGTAGACTGAGTAAAAAGATGATTTAGAAAATGCTTACTGCATAATAAATGTTAAGAACGACCATCTATAAAGACTAGAACTATTTTGAAGGTAGAAAAATATTAATTTGTAATTTTGAATAAAACTTTAAATTTTGACTGTATCTAGACCACCTTAAGTTCAGGTGGCTTTTAAGGTAGCCATTGGAAAGCATGAAAATAAGCCTACTATTAAGGGGTCTGCACCTTCTTTGGTAAATGTTTGTAGGAGCCAATATTTATTTAATTACTTAAAGAGATGCCTACAAATATCCCATTACCTTATTCTGCAAATCATTCCATCTAAATTGATGCATTCATTGTTGTGATTTCAGTAACAAACATAAGCATTCTGGGGTCCTCATGCTATGAATAAGATCAAACTCACCTCAAGATCAACAATCAAAAAAAAATATTTTGAAAACTATCTAATCTACTAAAATTCTATTTCTATGAGTCCTATTGGAAAAAAAATTATTTCCAGAGACAATAAATTCGGGAACAATGACCCAAATAAAATTTTAAGAAATTAGCACCTCTGAAAAGGTCACAGATATATTTCCCCTTTAATTGGGGATCTATTAAAAGATAAATACATTGAAAATTGCTTTTTAACATATAAAGTACATTTTCAAAAGCATATTTATTTCACTTTGGACATAGTTTTTGTTCTTATATTATGTAAAGAACACTGAGAATATTGAGACAAGCATTTTAAATATAGTGAATTTGGTAATTTTGTTACACTTTAGCGGGTTACAAATTACTCTCTCTTTTCCCCTGTGAACTCTAAATTGCCATACCCCCAGTATTTTGAACTATGGTTACTTTTCAGTTGTAGAATCCAAGTAGTTCCATTCAAACAGATCAATGCCACCTGCTTCTTATTTTTTACTTTACTTTTTCAGAGTAGGAAATTCAGGCATACAAAAGGGAGGTGAACATTCACCTAGGGTACTCAGAAGAACTTGCAGTAGGTGGCAGGTTTCTTAAATTTTGTGTCTGTCAAAAAGGATTCTTTAGTTTACATCACGGGAGATACCATGTAAACTCAAATATTGACTTAATGCCTAATGACATCTCTACCCATGGTCATATTAATTTAAATAATAATATTATTAATAATAGTAATGATAATAGTATTAATAATAATAATTCTTGTAATGTAATAACTTTTGGTAATTCTTAGAGCACTTTCATACCAGTCTAACTCCTTTCATTCCTAAAGGCTCCCTATACATCCACAATACTAGCATAGAAAAGACCCTCCTATTTAGATAAAATGAGAGCACAGAAATACCACACACTGTTTATTTTTATAGCCTTAAGGGTTATTCTGGAGAACATAATGTCCTCTCTTAAAGTACATACAATAACGTGTATAATTTGCTAATGCTTTCCAAAATACTAGATAATATTATCAATTGATTTAATAAAATAGGACTGAATAGGAAGATTATGCACAGCAGGTGAGCACATCAGTAATTAATTTTGATATTTCAGAACACCTTGCTACACACTACATAAAACTTGCAGATATAAAACATGAAGATTGTTTCCAGCCTTTAACACATTTGCTAAACACAGTTGGATTACTTGCTTTAGATGAGGAAATTTGCTAATTATTGCCATACCCCTCTTTCACCTACTGCCAATTAGTACACAAAGGTCTTGAACACCTATTTATTCTAAAAAACACTGAGGTTTTATCTCTACTTAAAAGATAGGCAAGAGTAGATGCTGAATTACCATGGACATACCTCACATTGAGTACAGACATATACAGTCAATTACTGACCTTCTCACTAATAAAAATCCAAGGGAATTTCATGGTAATTAATGGATATAATTTTAACTATGTATATATCTTACCAAAAATTACCAAAAGGATAATTGCCTGTATTTAGACTATTCATGCTACTCATTATTTGGGTACTTTCAAAGAAGTATCTTACTTTTCCTTTTCAGGTAATTACACCTCCATCAGCATTTTATATCCTCTAAATGAGAATCCTGAATTTTGCATGTCAATATTCAAGCTAGACAGTCACAGAAAAATAAAAATGTAAAAAGACTTAATTAGACTATGCACTCAGTGTGACTCCCTCACAAAGTGCACACCCCATTATTTATTGACCTCCAATGAAAACACTTCTTTTTTTTATTTGAGACTAAACCTTTGTTCAACCAATGTGACATTTTGCTGGTAGTTTTTATGCAGCTATATCAATCTTTAAATACCACCAACTTTGCATACATATAGAAAAACTAATTTCTGGACTGACATTATGATCATTACAAAAGAAAAGACATCTTTATCTTAATGAGTTTTTAAGCAAAAATACAATGAAAAAGGCTTTGTCAGATAAAGGAGACAAAATTCAGCTATCAGAAGGCAGTAATTGTCCTATGGCAGCATAACTAAGATATGACAAAATTTCAGTCTCTTAAGACAATACAGCACCAACTGTAAATATCTACCTAGTTTAGGCAATACAATACTCTATGGCACAATCAATATGCCATATGGGAACTCTAATACAAAACTTCTGTTTCTGAGTTTCCATGTATAGATCAATGCACCAAACCACATAGAAAGCCATGAAGAAATTAAATTCTATACATTAAGTAAAAAAAAAAAAAAAAATCCAAAGGATTGAGTTTGGAGTCTTTTTTTATACTTTAATCCCTCTGCATTACACATTTCATATTGGATTATTTCAAGTATACAAGTCTCACAGAAGAAACCTGAAAAACATCATTCCTTTTCTAAAAATTAAGTAAGAATGTACTAGGAGCGCTATAAATTTGTCAGTCAGACTCTGTAAAATTTTTCTCTGTAAGAAAAAACTAAAAAACCCCCTAATAATACCAAGATACCATGGGAAACAACTCTGTCCACAAAGCAAACACATCTTTTGTTTGTTTCTTTGCAACTAAGTGGCAGATTACTACATTTTCTTTAAGACTGGGGCCAAACAGGGGATTTTGTAACAACATCTCTCCTGGCTTTAAAGTGTTTATTTCATTAGAAAAAAGCCCTTGACCTTTTTGAATAAAAATTCATCAGTTTTGAAGAGCCTTACAGGGGCAAAATGTTTTCATCCTGTTGAGCTGGAAGAATAGCTGTTACTCTGCATGGCTGCCTACCCGCCAGCACAGTGGCTGAGGTTACCCCCAGGAGATGGATACACATGCCTGTGCTTCCTCACACTCACAACAGGGACTTGAACCCAGCTCACCTGCATTTATTGTGGCTGCCCTGGCCACCGCCTCACTGAAATTTTAGAGCAGCCTGCACTTTTCTCTCTACAGAAAATTGAGAGAAAGCCTCAGTAGTTTGCATAAAAATTAATTCTTGTTGCAAGTAGAGCATCATTCAAGTTTCTTTCTCTCTTACAAATGAGAAATGAGCGCTGAGTCTGCAGCAGCAAACTCACCAGCAGAAATTTACTGTTGAGTATGGCTGCTGCTTCTGCTTTGGAACAGCATATTTACATTAACTTCGTTGCATAGGCTGGGAACATATGCTTTGCAGAACTTTTTGATAAAATTAAAATATTTGAAATGAATAGAGGTAAACTCAGGATTAATTTGCCTGTTAATAGAATTGTAATTATGACTGTGGGTATTAAATTAAAAGCACCCAAATGTTAATAAGAACTAGTTAACTCCAGCAGGTAGCTGTGATTAGCTATTCCTAGACTTGATCTTTTACAGATGGGAAAAGCTATAGGGTTACGATCCAAGAAAAATAGGTGGTCCTTCTGTACAGATTTTCACATGAATCATCCCTTTCCTCTCATAAATCTTACCATTTAATTCTTTAGTATTTGTCATTATGGAATTGGGAAGCCTAACCTTGCAACCTCTTCTCTGCTCATTTTGAACAAACAAAGAAAAATGCCAAGAAACTCAGCCAAAACCGAGCTTGATGTTATTTTATTTAGGCAGTTTCCCAAGGATCCAGTTACTAAAACATTATTTATGTCACATTTTAAGTGAATTGTGTGTGCCACAGAGGCATTAATTAGGCTGTCACTTGCAGTGTAATATTGCACCTAGTTAACCTCCTGTTTGACTCTTCCTTTGCCACTGTTACATGGTCTTAGCTGTATACCCTTTCCAGTTACCATTATTAAACATTATATTCTACTTACAGCAGACCTCTGCTATCTCCTACTTTGTAAAAAATAAATAAAATAGATGCATTTCAGTGTCCACTTTATCCTGGGCACAAGTTTTGTCCTGACATACCCCCAGAGAAGCTTAGCCAATAGATGTGGTGAGTGCGACTGGGTAGATTAATGAGCTCATTATAATTCATTAAAGAGTGATGTGGGGATGACTGCCCACTTTAATTAGTTTTATTACTGCAGGAAATTGTTTCATATGCCAAGCTCATCACCGAGCATGCCTGGAAAACATTAGAGTGGTAATCAGACTTGATACGAGAACCTTTCATTAGCCCGTAAGGCTAAAGGCACTTAGAATGACAAGGAAAGTATTAGAAGATGGACATGAGAGTGGCTAGCATAAAATAATTTATCATGTCTAATAATTCAGTGATAAACAGCACAATTGTGATTTTGAGTCAAAAAGTTGTTGCAACTGCCATGGTTGCTATGGTACACCATGTACTATTCCTGTAATCATGATATTAGCTGACAGTAATAGATTTAGAAGGTTTAATAGGTCAGGTTTGCTCAGATAATAAATCCTAATGCAAATTAGCTATGACTCAAATATTCTAATGAAAATGTTAATTGGTAACTGGAATTTCTTCAGAAATATGTGGGCCTCCGGGAAGGCAGGTAAACAGGTAATTTTTTTTTTTTTTTAGATAAGAGGGCAAAATCCCCAAGTAAAAGAATAGTAGATCTGGATGGAGAGGAACGGAAAATTAGCTGAAGAGTTTCATTCAGTCTGTGAAAGTGCTACTGAAGAAAGAATTATATTCTGGGATCCACTCTTTTAACATTTAAAGGCCTAGAACATACTCACATACAAGGTCTCTTCATCACCATGCAAATGCTTTAAGGGCTAATCTCTGTAACCTCAACAACTTATTAACACCATGGCTACCTTAATTTAATTACACCCTCTTTCACTTTACGAAATAGTAAATCTTCCTAAGACCTACACTGCTGATTAGTTGTATTTTGAATACTTTGCTTAGTGTTGTTATAATACAAATGTTAACGGAACATCTATAAATGTCCCTGGTTCAATTCAAGAACAAAGTGGTGATATGTAGTCTAAATTGGTCATTGATGATTAAACACAACAGTAGGTCATAACGAAATATGTCAAAGAATGGTTGAGCATATCTTTAGTGATAGGAATTCTTCCAATTTTAAGATAGTTTTCAGGACTGTTTGGAGTGGCATAACACATGGTTGTTGGGTTTTTTTTCTTCTGTCTCCTGCCAATCACATGAGGTAATTAAACAATGTAAAATAAAACTGCATCTGAAGTCATGTCAGTTCCCACGTGTACCATTATATTGTCATGCCTTGTGTCATTCAGCCACTCCAGAATCCCACTATGTCGTTTCCCCTCAAATTTTCACAAAAAGCTGGTTACTCATGAATTTTCTTGTGCAAAAGAGCAGGTTGCTTCTTTTATTCCACAGAGCAACTGGCCATTGTTATTTTGCTTCTTGAAAGAAAATAGATGTCACTAGCTTCTTGTTCCCATGCAGGAGCTTTGCAACATTTCCCTTGGTGAGCAGCCCCGCTGCTGCTTTGTCAAGTACTATAGTGTTGAGACTGGCAGGACAGCAGCATCTGGCTGTCAGATATTTTCACATTCCTATTGTAGATGTGATACATAGAAGTATCACAAATGGAGGGTGGGCAAAAAGAAATCAAGATAGTCAACACATTTCTGGGATGTCTTCTGTACCGTTCTGTGTGCTGTTATCTTACAGCCAGTCCTTGATATTGCACTGTGGCTCACACTACGAACAAAGTAAGTCTTACGAAAGATGTCTGGCACACGGGTTGCTGTTACCAGGTATGATCTTACAGAAGAGGAAGCTGAACAAAAAGGTCAATGAAAAAAAAATCTCTGAATAAAACCAAGGGTTCTTTTTATTTTCTATGTCGCCATGCTCATAACCATTCTCTCCTTTGCTTGTTACTACTCTTAAACTCCTTAAACGTCCTTATCCTTGTATTACACCTGGATCAGGCATAATTAAGCGCCATATACTTTTCCCAAGCCACTAATGTTCTGAGCCCAGTACTTTGTATTCCCAAAATCTTTCCAGTTACTTCACAGCATGTAGGGTGAACCAACTGAAAATACGTACTGATGAGACTCTTGGCTCTTCTTTCAATCATTGAAACAGACGGAGGGATTTTTGTGGGTACTATTTTAGGAGTGATTAATACTGATTTCCCCATCGGTTCACATTGCATATTTCACATTCTTGCACATAATCTTTTTTTTTGAAGCTCAACAGTATCCTTAGCAACTGAATTAGAATATCTAGCCCAACGTGTTAACTGGGAATCTCTTTATGTTTGAATAGTCCAATGTAAGGAGAAACATTTTCTGCAGTTTAAGCTGTGAAAGTGTGAAAAGAAAAACAAAACAAACCCACTGCACCATCCCACTCCCCTTTCACATTTAGGTGGGAGGATTTCAGAAGACTTTAACATAGTCATCTGACAACTGTACACAGAGGATTTACAAGAAGTACAGGAAACAGTAAGAGTAATTTCAGCAGTGCAAGATAAAACCAATTCATCTGCTGAAGGAAAATTTGTTCAACATCACCATTGTTTTATATGTAGGATAAAGTTAGCTGTAGTTTAGCTAATCCATGCAGGCTGATCATCCTGCACATTTTGAAGACTGCCAAATTACTGTCATCTCACCTTGTTCTCACTTGTATCACATACTTATTATTTGAAGTTTTCTAGGAGCTGTGGAGTGGAACTGGGGTTAAGAATCAAATCTCAAACAAGGCAGTAACATAAAAGAGACATTTCAGAGCAGTTCTGTCTTGCTGTTTTGAGTTGATTCTCTCTGAACCTGAAGCATAATTGCTCTTGATGGGACAAAATTAAAGTAAGGGCTGGTTTTTTTTCTATCTGTTTGATTTTGCTAGCACATATATGTTTAACAACTGTTAGCAATATGACTACACTCCCTCTTGTACAGCTAATTATGCATTTTCAGGCTTAAAAGATCTCTGTCTTCTTGCTCAATTCAAATTACACAGAACAATTACCTTATATCAGCAAGTTTGAAATAGAAGAAAGGGTTATTTCCTTCTCAGTTAAGTTTCTCAGTTGGAGATTAAATGAAAATCTGAACGAAAGATGATGATGGCTCTCACTATAAATCCAGTTGATGGACACTGATAAATGCTTCCTGAGAGTCTATCTGCTGTTGTCAATGCTTCAAACATTTGTCATTCAAAGATCTTTGGTCTGGCAGAAAAGCAAGCAGAATTTAGGCTTAACTATTTTCTCAGCTGCTGCTATATTTGTGTGCCATTGACATTGACTTTGTCCCATGACAGACAAATGTTATCTCACGAAAATACAAAATCACTGATTTTGCAGTAAAAGAGCAGAAGTTAAAATTAGTAGAAAAAAATCATCTGAGTGTGACACTTCTGTGGAAATACACAGGAACACACATGGTTTCATCTGATTATTTTCATCCCCACAAGAATTTAGATGTGTGAAAATCTTAAGACAACAATTACAGAATGACTTAGAAAATTATGTACTCTTGGAGATCCTGTCCTTCAGCACCTTTCAGATTGTGGGTGAGGAGTTTAATTAAGGCTATAAACTGTGGACAGAGATGACTTCCATATCTATCTATATAATTAAACAACTGCCCAAATGCATGATCTCTAAAGATGGTATTAAACACACTATCTCACTGGTTAAATCTTTCAAGCAAAGGTCAGAGTTTACAGTCAACAATGGCGTAATGACTCATTTTCACAGGAAGTTTTCGTCACATGAAAAGGTGTCTCCAAATCTCCTCTACCCTACAGAGAGGTACTGCTTCACTTCTTTTGTGCGCAATATATACAACAAGAACTCCTGCTAAAGGCTATGAGAGCATTAACACCACATCTGAAGCCTACAACAAAAAGAAGCCAATTGCATCTGACACGGGCATGCTCAGGCTTTGAGCTAAACTGTGAAACAACAGAAAATTTACTATTGCCTTAATAAGCTTAATACAGAACCACAGGTCACAAGCTTCGCCTTTTTTTGTTAAGTTGAGAATTTCTTGAGAATGTTAAACAGTTTGCCTGTACCTTTAATAGACAGAGGTGTAATTTCACGTTGTACTGGCAATGCTGCAGCACAGCCTTCCTTCCACGCACTGGGAAGCAAATCCCGCTCAGGTGAACACTGCTGCATGCCTTACCACTAATGCCACAAAACAATTACTTTCTCATTAAATTCACCCTCCATCAAAAGCCCTCTGCCAGAGCATTAATGGAAATAGATTTGCATCCTCTATGTGTCTCCACAGTTGTATGGGGATGGAGGATTTGCCCCACATGTTTTTCTCCAGAGCTGTTTGTAACTTCAATCACCGACAGTCTCAACCAGTAAAAATAGCCTTAGTACTTGCTACTAGGTGTTATGAAAATTAATGGGACTATGCAAAGTAGTAAACCTGTGTTATACACCTACAGGACTGAACAGTAATTTTTTATATCTTGCAGAGAGACGAGTTTAGACTTCAGAGAACAGAAAAAGCCAGGCTGATTTTGCAGAGAGATCAAATAGAATGAAAACCCCAGAGCAGAACTTCTCCATTAAAACAGAGGCATAGATTTTCTTGATTCAGTGGAGAGAAGCAACTTATGGGAGAATCACAATGGTTTATGGTATAATAAAGATCAATCTGGGCAAACCCTATTTTGCTCTCTGCAAAAAAGATGTGTGTTCTGCTAGGCATCTTATTGCCAGGCTGGTTTATAATTTTTTACTCTTACCCCCACAATTTTTTAAGTTGTTGGTATGTAGCCAAACCTTCAACAAAAGAATGAAGTTATTTCACTCTTCATAAAACATCATATGAATTATTTACTGCTTAACCCTATGGTCAATTTTCTACTAAACCTTACAACAAGGAAAATCCTTTTGCACTGATACAAATCAACTATTGTAAAATCCTTTAGGAATACTATTACTCTTTGTAATCCAGCCCATTAAAAGCAAAGCAGTATATATGCATTAACTATGAATGAGATCAAAAGGCATTATCTTCCAGTCTCACCAAAAGTAAATCAACTTCTAATTTATTAGCAAAATAGCAGTTTGCTGACCATTTGCTGCACACAATGTTTGCTGATTCAATCACCTTCTCAGTGCTAAAGAAGGTGCCAATATATATTGTAAATATATAAAAATGTATGACAACTGAATAAGAAAATATATATAAATCAATTTATTTCTAGGGGGCATAACCTGTTATATACAATACAAATTTATGCATTTAAATGCAGACATAAACAATCCTCTCCTCCAGGGTCTGTAACTGAAATCCTATAATGTTTTTTTAAAAGTGGATATAGGTGATGATTCATGAAGTACGGATTGCCTTTTCAGTTTACTCTTACCCCCTTGCTACAACTACTGACTCCTACCTATCCTACCTGAAGTTATCCAATTCAACCAGTAATGCAGTTGGATGCAGAAATCAATATTCTCTTTTGCCGGACATCATGTCTGCTTACTTGGTTTTGGGTACCTCATGGGTTACTGCTCCCTCTTGCAGGAGTGCAGTAGGTAAATGATGGATCAGGAGAGTTGCTTCTATGCCCTAAATCCTTTAATCAACTTCATGAATATTTGCTAAAGGCTACCTATGTATTAAGGCTCAGTCCCAAGTTCAGACACAGACCCAGGGCCTCCCAAAGCCTGACAATGGCTGCTGGTTGAAATTGGGTTGAGAAGCTGTGAAAGAAGGGTAAATATTTGTAAATATTTGAAAGAAGAATGTATTAAGAAAGACATAGAGAAAAGATGGCATGATTGAAGAACTAAGGAAACTCATGAAAGAAAAATTAGGCAAGAGGAAATTATCAAAAATAGTGGAAGAAAAGTTGACAGCTTTTGATTGAAAATATGATTAAAAGAAAAAAAACAAAACCAAAGAATAAATGCTACAAAATACAAACAACTTTTTCTGGTACAATTTACAATAATCAACACAAAAAGAGATATAGTAATGTACATAGTGCCATATTATGTGTAAGGAAACCATAATTTTTTTGTACAGAAACTTAAAATGAATGTGTTATCAAATGTTCAAGTAGAAGTAATTTACCGAAAGACCGGGTGCAGTATTCATCTTTTATTCTTGCCTTGGAAAGAAAGGCAATCCTGCAGAAATCATCTAGAAAAATAATGGCCTAAGGAATAAAGTCAAGGTTACATCAAGAAATGCCCACGGTTGGAAAATTCTGAGTATTCGATAATTTTTAAAGAAGCAGCCCCATTGGAAAATTGCTGTTCCAGCAGTACAAAAAACCTCTCTGATCAATGAAAAGACAGCAAAGGAAAAAGAGTGTGATGTTACAGACCATAAGAGAGAAAACTGTAATGAGCTAGAAAAAAATACTCCAAAGATCAACTGGACCTTGAGTAGATAGTGCATCTGGACGAGAATATAAGCTAAGGACCATTTGCCACCGGGGGAAGCAGAGAATTACAGAGAGAAAATAAAGGGCCAGAGCAAATGAGGTGGCACAAGGAGGTGAGGAGGCCATTCCTCTGGATGCTGGGTGCAAAGCGTGGAACTTGTTGGAAGGATGCCTAATTCTTTTAAGTCTTTTTTCTCAGTTCCCCAGATGATGCTATGATCAGTATATATTATTTCAGTATCATTTTCAGTCTCTGGATTCAGATAAAAATCCACACGTGGCTGGCAGAGCACTTCTTCACCTATGCCTCTTCAATTCAAACCATGTCTTAAAATAGCCATGCATTGTGCTCATTCTACTAAGACAGAAAGGATGGATCACTGTCTCATACAAGCTTCACTAGTTAAGATTTCATAAATGTTTTATAACTTTACACAGTACCTATTTCAGTATCAACAGAATGGCAATCATAAGGAATGTGATTTAATGGAAGAATGTATATATCTTGAGATAGATTTGACAGAAAAGAATAAAAATTTACTCTAAGCACTATATAATAATCAAAATTAAATACCAGATGGTATTATTTTTGCATTGATAAAAAACATTCTGTCTATGCTTTATGTTACTATAATAACCTTCATGATAGAAAATAAATTAAAATATTGATTTTTTTTTCCTTTTAATAGAGACAAAACCATTATAAGGAGGTATCTGATTTATTATTAAACACAGAAAGGCCAAAGACCCTTCTAGCTAATCAGAGAATGGTGCTGAGATGCCCAGCCTCAGAACAAAGACAAGGATTACACCTCAGTTTATTCCCTTCCCAAGCTCTCTACTATTAGAAGGCACAGCTATCTCATCATATCAGTAGGCAGAAGTCCTAGCTTCTCCTCCCTCATCGTACAAAACAGTTCAATGTGTTAAACTGCAAGGCTTTCCAGCCTCAATCTTCTCAGTACTAAAGAAAAGGTTTATTATTCCCTGTCCAGAAAGAAAACCAATGTGAATGTAGATTTCAAAACCAGAAATAATGCAGAGAACACTAAGTGTGGGAAACTACACCCCTTGGTATTTATGGTTTCCAGAGCTCTAAGTCCACAGTGGAGGCTCATACAATTTCTTGTTTCCCTTCACACAAAAAATGTGGCAACTTTTATTGTAACAGAAAGGATAAGAAATCTATAAAGATATGGAACCTGGGTCCAGAAAGACAGGCCAACAAAACTCCTGATGATTCCACATGACTCCAGGAGCCAAGATGAGGCTTCTACCTCATAAAGCTCATTGTATCAGGAAGGTTCCCCTTGTCAGAAGGTGGGGAGGATTCATGTACTGACTCATACTGAAAACGGATTTGATTTCTGTGAACGTCTCAGGGAGAATATTATGCAGGTCTGAATGAGTGCAGTGCCATCTTACAGTGAGAGATGCTTTTGATTACATGCTGCTACAGTCAGACATAAAATACAACAACTAATTTCTAAAAACTAAAAGTTTGTGATCAGGCGTAAAACTTTGATCTTTCATTATGTGCACTACAGCTAAACTGTTCTTAAAAATACATGTGAAAAACACTTTATAACTCAGCTGTGGAATAAAACAGTAAATACATAATTTCAACTTTCCACAAAGCACTAATGCTATGCCATCTTAACTAATAAAGTCATAAGTGCAAGATCAAAATGGGAAGATGCCAGTATGACACAGGTGAACAAGTGCAACAGCAATTAACCTGTAATGATACTGTTTTGAAAAAAATTGGTAGAAAACAGGAAATTTACTTAGTCAAAGTTACCTGACTCTAATAAGGATGAAAGGCACACCATTTACGCTCATTTAGACTGTTAAACACTTCCTGAATTTAATTTTTAGTTTTTTAAAATCTTCAGAAGTTAACAATGAATTGCCAGATCCTTTATCTGTACAAAAATGTTCCCAGGATGTAAAATACACATTATGCATGACTCAAATAATATTACATCCCAAAGACCTATTAATCATGTAACTTTTCACTGATGAAAGAGGAACACATATCTGTTTTGAAATATTAGGTTGCTGCTGCATCCCTATCAGAAAGGTTAAACAGATTTATCGTTCAAATACAAATAGGATGGTCTTGATAGTCATCAAACATTCCTTTTGGGATCATAGGTCTGTGCTTGTTTTTAGCCGACATTCATTACTGTACACTCGCTTGGCAGTTGCACAATATCCGAACTAGATGTTTAGTTGCCATGTGATGGCTATTCATTCTGAAGCATGAAGTGTGTCAAAATGATTTCCCTACATATCTGAGGGCACAACACCACTTTAGCTCTTCCATTTTTTTTAAGCTCTGTTTGTACAGTAGCACTCCAAGATAAAGACAGTGGCAGTAAAGACAACAGATTATCACATTTTCATCTGAATTTGGCATGGCCATGTAAAAAAGGAATGCCAGCTAAAACCTTTTTTTTTTAAAAAAAAAAGCTAATATTAAACCACAATCAAAATATTGTTGTATTATAAACACGCAAAATATTTTTAGTTGCTGAATTGAGGGCAGATGATTTACATATAATTTTCCAATAATTAGGACCCTTCCTCAAGGAAGTATTCCTGTTCAGTATGGCAGCGTTCGTTCTGAAGAGCACACTTTTAATGATTCTGGGATTTTATTTTTCCAGCACTGAAAACGCCAGAGTTAATCACTAATGAACCCAAGCATATGTGCACAGATAAGCACATGTTTATACTTTTAAGACCCTGCAATGAAGTTGCTGTAGTTGAAGATATGTCTTTCAAAACACTTAGCAATTCAAGAAGTGTAGTATGTCAAAGTACCTTCAAAGACCACCACAGAAAGCTTAAGTTTCAAGCAAGACAGAGATATAGAAGTAACTTTTAATGAAAATTGAAGGATACTTGATTAACACATTTGGGAGAAGTACTGTAAAATCAATATATTGACAAAGAGACCAAGGTTATGTGGATGTTTCTAGCAGCCTCTTATATTTCACTCAATAAATTTATTCAGTAAAATGTTGGGAGCAATTTACATATTGTGTTGGCTTTACAAAACAGGAAAAATATATGAAGGACAGAAAATACAAACTCAAACTCAAGTTTTCCAAGCATAAGGGAAGTTTTATAAGAACATTGCTTCTTAGAAATGCATTTAATGTGCTAAAAGAAGCAGGTACCTTCTACACCTTTCTGAATCTACGCTTGGGTGTGCAATTTACAAATCATATATGATTGGTAAAGTCTTTTTTCAAGACACCCCGTTTCTCCATATGCTCTGTAAACTGTCCAGTGACTTTTTCTTCTATTTTAATTATTATCAATGACATAGCACAGTGGATGCTTTTAACTGATATTAAGTGCTTTCACACATTCAAATGAATCACTAATGGATTTTATAGGAAGTACTAGAAATACTTTAGAAGCCTTTGACAACTTGCATTTGCAGAGCAGTCCACAAAGGAAAAGGCATAAGCTAACTAAAATGTAACAAACTCTTGACCCTTCAATCTTGAGCACCCTCGCTGCTTGCTGCATTTCTAATTTTCAAACACTGAACTTCCCTACAAAGCTCAGTTATGTACCAGATCGGGCATTAACTGCTATGAAGAACAGCAATCTCTTTATTGGGTTTTGTTTTGGGTTTTTTTTTTTTTACTGGAGATACTTATCAGTGACTTTTAAGGAATCTTTTGTTTTAGGTACCAGCAATTCTTAAATGACCTGTCAAGAAAGCACAGTATTTTTCACTCAAAATATCACTCTTTTATATGTCTTACCCTAAGCAGCAAAACCTAAGGAGCTTACTTCAGTGGGCACTTCTGAGAACTTAGCTAAAACAAGACAGTTTTGATAACATAACTGCATCTTCAAGAGCTGTATTTGAGAATCACCTTCCTGAAATCAGCAACCCATTTCTGTCTAACCTTTTAAACTCTACAGACACTTGAGAAATAGGGAGGGAGAAGAAGAGGGAGGGAAAAAAAAGTTAAAAAACCCCAACTATTTCATTCATTTCTGACAATCTGAAAACTTAAACCTAACATATGTATTCCTTAGCATTGAACTGCACACTTGACTCAAAGACCCAGTTAATCTTCTCTCTGCCCCTTCCTCCCCCATAGAAAACCCAAAGATGGAGAAGAAGATTTTCAGATCACAAAATAATTTAGTGATTTTTCATTTGAAGAGGCAAAACTTCAAGACAACACTTATGCATCCCTTTTTGCATAGGAAAAATTTTACAATTCAAGTACAATACTTTCTCGAGGGCAAGAAAAAATCAAGTGTTTCTGCAGAAGCTTACTATAAATGCTCCTCTAAAGGGATGGTGAATTAATTTCATTTTTTTAAGAATTAAATAAGAGACTTTAAGAAAGATCTTTACCTAATTAGTGGGGAAAAAACATCCCAAATAATTTGACTGGGAATGGACAAAGAGCTGAGAGATATAATTTGGTGTCACTCTCAACTGGAAACATTTAACAGATGCAAGCTGTTGTTAATGTAATGGAAAGACAGTATTTTTCCTCTTACCGCCACCACAGATACAAGAATTGAAACAAGACAACTGCAAGGATGCAGTTGATTTACCTAGGAAAAACATAGCAGCTGGTTTTGCAGTTAGTGGGAACCCTCACTTCAAGTAATTTTCATCCTTTAACCTTGATTGCTTAGATCAGGGTGGGCCAGTTTCTTTATCAGAGAAAACTTTTTGTTCAGGTGAATTTTGGACAACTTACCATCTTCCAAAATGGCAAGTAGGTTGTATACTCCAAAAAAAGTGGAAAATACAGACAACTACAGGATCCATCAGTGAGAGAACCTGCAGCTCAGAGACATCACAGGGACCCTGTTCAACCTTGTCCCTGAGTACTTTTCTCACGCTAGCAGAGATCCCAGCTGGCATGATCCTGCTCCTACTTCAGGAGTGTTTCCTATGTAGCCAAGGCCTTTTCCACAGAAATGACCAGAGTAAAAATAATCTGCCTCCACATCACCATTGTGAGGGACGTTGTTTTCCAACCATCCACCAGTCTCTTATTAGCTCCTTCCTCCAAATGTAGTCCTTTCTGCATGAAGGGATCCCTTAGCCCAGCCCAGCTCCCCCCTCTCCAGGCTGGACAGAAGGGAATTTGGCAGAAGAAAGCCAGCTACTTTCCAGGATAGACTAAACTTTGCATCAGAAAGCTAACCTTGGTCCTCTGAGCCTATGACATAGAAGTCAGACAAACTAGCATTACTAAAATACTTAGCCATGCCTTTTCTGTAGAGAGAAGCAACAAACCCTTTACTTCTCCTCCCCCTGTTCAGACTTTCTCACAGGTAGAGTATGGCTCATCAGACATTTGGTGACTATTGCTAATTTGGGTGTCTCCTACTACACTCTGCCATTTGACTTTCCTGCTACTTATCATCTTTTTGTTCTCAAAAAAAAAAAAGAGTTCATGTCTTAGGAGGTGTATCATCACATCATGTCTCTAATCTTTCTATTATGACACATTTAAAATTTTCTTTTTTTTCCTCCATCTTGTTAATTGCTTTACTAAAATTTAATTTTGACTGATTAACTGAAACATTATCATGCTCTAATAGCTACAGAAATCCGATGGATATATTTAGGAGCAAGAAATTAGTGTTGCTGTAACAGAATTTGAATGTGAATCTAGCTGTCTTCACAGGCAGTTTCATCAGTCATGTTGCACTCTTGCTTTTCATATCTCCCTTTCACTTCTGAGCACAGCACCAGCTCTAAGCTTGTTTTCTACTGAAAGCAAACATAACCAAGTTTCGTGGGTCTGAGTTGTTTAGGGTTTGGGGAGCGGTGTTTGTTTGGGGTATTTTTTTCCTTTTTTTTAAGGAAGTAATTAGAAAGGTGAAACCATAATGTTATCCTTAACCATTATATCTTTACCCCTCTGTTCATTCCTAGCCTCTAATCCACCTGGGTGACAGGAAAATGAAGGGATGAAAATTGTATTTTGATTAATGGAATTTTCATTATTATTTGAATTTCAATTTAATTATCTGTTAAACAGGAAATAAACATTTGTTTCCTTCTGTGATATGAGGGAAGGGGAAGAGATGAGAGAAAATTTAGAATGAAATGTTGCTTAGAATTTAATGGATTAAATACTATTATCCTAAATTTTCAGGCTTTATGTTGTACATTTATTACATAATGTAATTTATTACATAATGTAATAGATAGTTGACTAAGACTTTAATAAACAAGATTAGCAGCTTTTTAAAAAATGTATCTATTTTATGTTTATTTACAGCAGCTCTCTTGATCCAGAAACTTATTCATCAGGAGACAATGCTGCTTAACTGTCAAATAGGCAGGTTTTTCTAATCTCATAATCTGCATGAGATTAAAAAGAACTAGAGCAAGGTGATTCTGACATGTTTCCTGTAATGCAAGGTTGTCAATTCTTCTGAAGCTCTGTTATGTTCATGATAGAGAAAAGCTAATTAAGACATAGCTGTATTAGGCAAGACACTGTCCATCCCTTTCATGCACACCAGATCTAATCTTACCAATTTGATGGAACATCTTCAGACCTGCCAAAAAGTAGTAATTAAATCATAACATTCATAACAGTCAGTCAGATGCCAGCATGGACTATGTCATGTGAATTAATACTCCTATTACCAATTAGCACTCCCATGGTTTTCCATACACAGCCTGCAGTATCATGTTCACTGCCCTATTCGTATGTATTTTGTCATCTAGAACATTTGTAAGTACTAATATTTTGCACATCTACCATGGCTACCTTCTGAGAACTTCAAAGGATTAATAAAATTAGTCTCACCATGCCACTAAAAAGAATAAATGTACTCTGGCTGTTCTGCAGATAGAATTTAAATCACCTACATATTATCTCCTCCAGGAAGTTATGCAGCTCCTGGGACAAAAGTTCTGTTTTCTTCAATTTTTGCTTTTGTACCTTAAACCCAAGGCCATCTTTCTCTATAAATAAACTACTAAAATAGCACAAGGCTTCCACTATTTGCAATTTAAACGCATTTTTGTAAACCACAAATGGAAATTCCTGCCCCTGCAATCTTCTCCCTTTTGTCCACCCAGAAAGAGAAAGAAAAATCCAGTGCTACTTTTGAAAAATCACAGGTAAATGCAGTCCTTTCTTCTTCTGAGATACTTGCTAAAAACCTTTGATTGACATTTGGTTTGCTTTTTTCCCCTTTCTCCTTTATTGCTCTTTCTTCTCATGAAATAGGAGAAAGAGAGGATGAGTGGGCTTCAGTCATTGAGAGCTACACAGATGCACCTCTGCACAAGATCAGGTGTAATTTAAAAAAAAAAAAAAAGAAGCACCTAGGAATTGACAGCATGTTTACAGTAAGTATTTCTGTAAGAAATATATACCTGTATCTGTGAGTGGGTATGTATCAGGGCAAAATTTGCTCCCAAGTGAGCCTGCTAGTAAACTTCATAGTAAAATAAATTTTATATTAAAGTTTCTAAAACCTCCATAAAGAAGTCTGAAGGGCCTTTAACTCACACAACCCAGAAGGCTCTGCTAGGTTTAAGACAAGAACAAATAACTTCTCAAGCAGAGAAAACTTTAAAGTTTTCTAGGGAGAACTGAACAAAATCACAGTTAACTCTCAGTTGTGCCATGCCATGGGAGGTATCTTCACTGTTTTGCTGACCTGGCCCAAGCAGCCCCGCTCACCATCCCTGTGGCTTTGCCTTGGGGCCAGGGGGTTAAAGCTGTCCATGGGGGCCAGCTGGCCACCCTCACTGTAGTAACCTGGGCTCCCTGCACAGCCCCTAGGTCCCCACTGCTTCCCTCATCTGCTCCGAAGGTAGGAGGCTGTGGCTCTTCTCCCCAGTGTGGGCTGCCTTGCTCTCACAAAGGCACCAGTAACCTTCCATTGCCTCCAGGATGGGCCCTTCCAAAAGCAGAATAATCTTGTTTGTTTATACGGACTTCATAAGGAGTTTGCCCTGTTTCCTTTAGCAGAAAAGCATCAGCAATCTCACACAACACTCTGCTACCTCCTACATTTGATTATTTAAATTGAATGTGGTCAGTGACAGCAGTGCAAACTTAAGTGCTCACTGCCTAGTCCACTTCCCAAGGAAATCTTCTGAGGCTTCTCTATATATACCAAAGTCCCATTGTCTGAAAAACTATGTCCTTATTCCTGGCATCTTTGTTCTCCATTGGTTATCCTTCCAGTGGGAGCATATTGTCATGAAGCTGGATGCTTAGGTGTTCTTGACCAGGCCAGATCACTGTCACCTACTAAGTTACTAAAGGCTATTGCATTCAGATAATTTTGCTCTAGTTTGTCACATAAGGAAAAAGAAAATTTTGTTTGACTAATAATATAAAATACTACCACTTACTGTAAGTCATTTTCTTGGGTTTACATTTGAATTAAGTTTATTGGAAAAAGCAGGTCCTATGCCAAGAGATGAGGTCCTGCCTTCCTTAACCCCACCACACATCCCACCTATATGCAAGCAAGCAGAGTCAAATTAAAATGGGGATCTCAAATGCAAACATTATGATGGCAGAAGAGAAGCAAGGCTGACAACACGACTGCTTCTTCTGGCAGCTTGAGATTATACCAGGTACATCATAAGATCTTCGTTTTCCGTCACTGACAGACAGTTTAAGTCATTTCTTCCCAGCTCCATGGTGTAATTTTCCCTTTTGTTTTGTTACATTAATTTAGAAAATTTTCAATCTTCCCCCACTCCATAAATTAGAGAATAACAACCTCCTTGTTGAAGAACTATAGAAGTTCACACCTCCCGGGGTGGTTTATGACCTTGAGAAAGCCACTCAGCAATTCCATGTCTGCACAACAGAGTGTGTCAGACCTGCCAATCTGCACTATATATACATTGTTGCAGTGATTTTTGGTTTTTTAAATACTCTTACAATAAATTTCAGGCATGTAATAGAGATTGACAAGCACCCAATGCATTCTGTAGGTCATCTGCTACACAGATGTAATTCTACATTCCTTCCGTGAACACCTTTTTTTTTTGGTTAAAACAAGGTCATTTTGGATTATCAAATTCTATCCTGGATTATCAAGTCTTAGTTCAAATCATAATGGATGGTATTGATCCCTGATGTTCACATTTATTTATGCTTTCACACTGTTTTTCACACAACTCTAAGCAAGTGCAGTGAAGAAAGCAGTCATATTGCACCTCTGTGAGAAAGCAGCATTTGGTCTTTCAAAAAACCACAGATCCTTGCTCATATACCAAGGCTAGAACAGAGCTCAACAGAGAATCACACAGCTCAGAACATCAGAAAACATGCCTAAATCTGTTACATACAGTAGTTAAAAAAAGTTTTTTCAAGTCTAATAATTGTAGCCTAAAATTATTTAAATACGCTTTAATCTAATGATATATTCAAAAATGTTGCCCTAAAATTAACATATTTTTACTTTTCGTGGATCATTCTTGTTCATTTGCAACTCACTTGACTCAAAGTAAAGTAGCAAGTTAAAGCAAATAGCATACAAAAGGCAAATTAAAAGTTAAAGCTTACCTAACACTCACTGAGTACCACGTTAGCTAACATAACTCAATGACAAGTCTTTTCTCCTTCTGACCATACACTCTGCCTACCTGAATATCTCAATTAGCTCTTCTTGGCTCATAGGCTTGTTCTTAAAATGCTTTCAATTCGGCATATCACTAACAGTTCACACAAAAGATATGTAGTAAATTATGCAGATACACGAATGCTTGCTGTACGCTTCTTCAGATGAGAAATTAAACAGTTAACAATATGAAAATTTAAAATTAAATTTTAAAATGTCAGTGGGCATCCTCAGTTGACTCTTCATAGAGAGATGATAGCTGTCATACAAACAATATTATCCCCACAAGTATGTTATTTTGCTAAAGCTGTAACATCATCATATTCCTAGCTAACTGATGAGGGGTTCATACGTTTTTAAAGCTCTTTAGTAGTCATCTTATCCATCAGTTTTATTCAGTGCCTTTAAATAACTTTACTGCTAGGGTTGCAGCTTAAATAAACACTGGTAATTTCTGAGGTGTTTCTTTGAAGCACGTTGCATTACTGCTGTTTTGTTTGTACCACCATGATACCTGTAAATACTAATTTACGTGCCAAATAGTTTTAATATCAGAAATGGCTATCACAACTTGTCAAGAGCACTGAACACGTTCCTCTCTGCAGAACAATAGCATAAAAAGTGGAGTTAAACCTTCCCTGCAGGACACTCCTAGTAACACCACTGGGGATAAGGCTACACTGCAGCCAAGAGAATCACAGTACAAAGTACAATTGTCTCTCCATAAAAATCCCAACAAGGCCCCAAATCCTTAGTTTTAAAAATTTACTTCCCCAAAGGACTGGAAAGGAGTAAGAGTGAATCTACAAGAAGCTGTTGTGACACAGCTCATGTTTTTCACATCTTTTTTCCAGTGGCACAAAAAGAATCCTCCCCTCTACACATACCAGCAGTTATTCTCTCTCATCATAGCTTGCACGACTATTTTTACTTACAGACAGGATTAACATCAACTGTCACACCACAGACTGTATTTGAACCCTTTTTGGGTAAAATATTTATAGACCAGAGATTTTCTGGTGCTAGCCATGTGGCACTTTGTGCAATAATTGTGTTCTGTTATAGTTGATATCACAGAGACAAAACCAAGTCAAGAGGGTGAAATGATGAACATGCTGTTATTTAAGATGGGACAGGAGAAAAAAAAAAAACAAACACAGATGGAAAGAGCCACCTGATAAACTGAACTCATGCAGGGCAAAGAAAGATGGCTTCTCTTGATTTAACCTAACAACTGGTGAATTCCACTAAATATATTGGTTGTAAACATTTTGGTTATGCTGCCAAATGCTCAGTTTTGCTCAACAGTGTAATGCTCTATTAGTCCCAGTGTGACAGAGTCACATTTTCGGCTTTTTTTTCACCCCCATAACACCCATATGCCCAGGAATAAAGATGTTATGTACTTTAACCCTAAAGACTCACATGTAGCTTTCTGTAACTATTCTTAAGCCCAAACTGATCCTACAAAAGCTATGTCTCAACCACAAGATAATAATTACTGGTAACAGGGTAATATAGCTGAAAAGTAGCACAGTACAGCTCATATATATTGTATATCTGCAGGGATATCTTGCCAGCTGAAAACTTTGGTGAATTTCCCTGGCAGCACAGTTTTGTAATGAAGAAGAGTCAGGTTAAGAGTATCCCTTCTACACAAATCTGCCTTCAGACTAATTTAATGCATGTACCAAGTACAACATTAGTCACATTCATTAGGATAGTAATTTTAATTACTACTTCGGTTACTGGTCCAAACTCAAGGTCAGTGGTGTCCTGTGGTACACATACTATGCTTTGAAAGGGACTTGGGGAGGTGTCATTCCTTCATTATGCAGGAGGGAAGTGGCAGAGTCCATCTGACATCCATCTATCTGTTCATCTGCTCTTCTACCCATTCACCTAAATTGAGTCAGATATTTTTGGCATAACCGACTGCCCAGAAACACCACAACTACAAGGCTTGGACTCCCTTTAGCTCTCGCTGTATGAAATAACAAGTCTCAAACCCCCAGCCTGCAAGAGCCTATGGAATCACAATTCTAAGCTATTCAAACACATAAAGGAGGTTCTTCAGTTGGTTCTGCTCCTTTGTTAGACTTAAGTCACATCACTGTATCTTGACTATTAGTTTCTTTGCTATTAGGCTCATGCTGACATTAAACGCTATCGCTGTTTGCAGTCATATCTCTCTTACCTTTCTCTTGACAAATCCCCTACTGTCAGAGGGATACGAGCACCTGAGAAAGTGATCAGCTGTACTGAAGTTCACAACATGTTTAGTTATATTTTTCAGCCTGCCATCACAGCCTGAAGGGATCAAGCTGCTGCAATTGGACAATCAAATAGCAACCTTTTAGATACATCACAAATTAACATTTGATGCACTTCAAATCATAATCATAAGCCAATTTAGCCTAATCTGCTCCCTAGTGAGGCAGGTGCTTGGGTTAGATTGGGTTAGTTTTGCCATTTTGGCTGCTTCTGGAAATATTCTTTTAAGATAGCTGAATCACCAAGCTTGCCTGTGTACTTTTGCTTTGAATGATCCACAGAGATGTGCAGGATGTTCCTACAAACAGGAGAACAATTATGATTTCCATAAACCACAAAAAAGTTTATGGAAATACTAGAAAAAGGATTGAATAAAAATGGGCATTTATACCACATCTCTTTGTGGTAAAAGGGTGACATTCTATTTATTTATTTATTTATTTTTAGCAAATGCCTGCCATTTCCACACTTAAAGCCCCCGGTGTACAAGCTCCCAGAGGGGAAACAACGGGGGGATGAAGGAGGTGGGGGAAAGAAACTAATTTCAGTAAGACACAGAAAGGACTCTGTAGATAGAAAATACAGAATACAGAACTGTACAAACTAATATTTAGCACTCTACATTTCCCATCAACTAACATGATGCAAATTTGAAAATAATTTTTTCAAGCTGTATTTTCAAATTAAATTAATTTAATTAATTTTCAAATTTAATTTATAAGCAAAGGTTTTTAAGTACTATGCAGAGAACTGCCAGATCACATCGTACCAATTACTTATCTGTTTAATGCTATACTGAATTGAAAGTTATCTCAAAATCAAATAAAGAAGGGAGAAGGAGTATCTGAGAATGTTTATTATAAGAGAAATTACCATTTCCTACACACAATTGTGAAGAAGGGATCTGTTTGCAAAAAAAACTTGGGTCCCCATTTTGGGTAGAAAAGGAGTTGCAGAATTCTTGCTTTTAGTGGGAAGATTAGCCCAAGAACAGTCAAGTGAAGAATAACAGCTGGAAATTGAAACTGGGAAAAGGAGAGTCAGTTCCCCAGTCTACAACCAGGATGTCATGCAGCATCACCCACCAATACAGTGGAAATACTTCAAGCCCCTTTCTGTGAAAGGCAGCTAACAATGCTTCTTCATCCTATTGGAGTGATATGAGGATTAGTGTTCGCAAGAGTCTCCTGCCCTCAGAATTAGTATTTCCGATGATCAGCCCCCTCAAATTTGCATGCCGAAGCTATCTAGATGATATGAGTGTAGCATTTATATGATTGCAGAACTGATATATATAAAAAGAAAAATACAGCCTTATAACATTTGTTAAATTTTTTCCCAATTAATTTAATTTACCCTATGGAGCTCTACGAGGTGCATATCGCTTTATAAAATAGATTAAACACAATAACAATGTTGGTTTAATTTATAAACAGATAATTCTGCAGGCTTTTTTCATCATGATAAGGAATTATCATTCTGTTAACAAATTTGCATTCATCCTCATGCATCACCAAGAATAATTATGGAAATCAGATGAAGACAACTGGAATCAACCATTCTGTGGCTGTAGAAGACAGAATAAAGATATTAAAAAGAATAGACTGAAGCAAAAGGCTTAAAGGATTAATAACTTAAAGGCCTGTATATTTATTAAAAATGTTTATAAGCATGGCAATAAACATAAAATATACAAACTTGCAAGTGAAGGCGCGTTCTCAAGAATATAGACATGCATAAAGCAAAATAATGACGATACCAAGAAGCCACAAGTACCATTCTGGTCATTTCGAATTATGACAAACATGTTTGATCACAGCTAATAGCTTTATGGCTTAGTCGCTCTAGGGGTGGGCAAATGAGACAGCTTCTCATCTGCTAGCATCATGCCTGTGCAGAGCAGGACAGTGTCTGAAGCTTGTGCCATCTCCATCTGACAGGAAAACTGCTTCTCATCCAAATTTAATTCTGTATCAAAATTAGAACTAGAATTCAAGTTGTCAGGTTTGACAAACTCCCTTCCTTTCCACAAAATCCCCCCTCT
>VZTU01029621.1:8052-20074 GCA_013400835.1 Zapornia atra
CCCCCAAACTCCCATCCCAAAGGGCTTTGCTGATCTCACAGCCCTTCCTGCCCTCTGGGATTGCTCCTTGGTCTCAGCATCCTGCTGATCTCCTCTTGGTGGAGGGTTTCTCCCCCCAAACACCTTTGCAGGGAGCTGGTGCCCCATCCCACCGTGACCCTGGCTCCTGCAGCCAATCAATCCTGCACCCCTGTGCCTGGGCTGGTGGGTCTTCACCTCGTTAGCTTTGCTAATGACAAGCACTTTCCTGGTGATAGATGTGCCTGTTTTCTTGGGGGAGATGCTTTCTCCTTGAAGGCATGCAGCCTCCAGTGACATGGCCAGCAAGGCATTGCAGAAAGGGGGGAGCTGGAGGGGACCTGAGAAGGTAATTTAATTTATCCCCTGCCCCAAGGCAGGATCAACTATCCCTATATAATTTCTGACAGGTATTTGTCTGCCTCCTTCTTAAAAGCCTCCAGTGATGGAGATCCCACTGCCTCCCTGGGCTGCCTGTCACAGGGCTCTAATAGTCCTTATTATTAGAAAGTTTTTCTTACCATTGAGTCAAAATCTCCCTTGCTGCAGTTTAAGCCCATTATTTCCTGTCCTTCCCACAGCAGACACAGAGAACAGATTATTCCTGTCCTCTGCTGCTGCCCTTTATGTCTTTGAGGACTTTCATCACGTCTTCCTCAGTCTCCTCTTGCTCAGACTAAACAAACCCCAGTGTCACCACCCACCCCCTCCCCTTCCCTTCAGTGGGTACCAGTGCTGTGGGATGGGGTTTGCTCAGGCAGCTTCAATGGGCAAAGCTGTAATAGCATCTGTTCCAAGCCAGGGAGGGGCTGCTTGGCAGAAGGGTTTGGATGGGGGTGGGGGGGTGGTTTATTTTCTTTATTATTATTATTTTAAAGTTGTTTTTTTATTTCCTGGAAGCTATGGCTGGTGCTGTAACCTGGGGAGGCTTCCTGAGGGGCTGCCTAGGAGGTGGTGATGCCTTTGCAGGATAGCTATGGGGACCGCAGGGCTGCTGGAGGTGGGGCTGGTCCCTGCTGCAGACAGATGTGCCACATCTGCCTAACCAAGGGCAGGAGTCACTGGGTCAGGGACCTGTGGATGTGCCCCACGGGTGTGTTTCCTGGTGGCTGCGAGCAGAGGCAGCCCCACGGAGAGCAGCAGCTTGATGGTTTCTCTGCTCCCACCACCCTCATCCTGCCCGTCCCCTGATGCTGGAGCCCTCGGCACAGCTGATGCTGCAGCGGGATGGACGCGTCTCATGCGGACAGACAGACGCCTCCCCTGCTGCTGGGTCCTGGGCTGCCTCCCCAGTCCGCAGCTCCAGCACCTCTCCCCAAACAGCAGCCGCGCTGGAGAGCGAGTCCTGCCCAGCCCTGAGTGCACTCCAGCTGGCGCCTTGGCTGAGCGCTCAGCCTCACAGCACCCCCAGAAACCCTGCGGAAAACCCCTGCCTTGATCCCCAGCTGCTTTACCCAGGGCTTCTCCATTCCCTGTGACTCCTCCATCCCAATTCCCCTTGTCTTCTGAGCTCCTTTCCCCCTGCTTTTCCCCTCCCATCGCATCCCTTGGCTGCCTGGAGCTCCCTGGGAGCCACCCAGCTCCCTCTGCCCTCCATCCTGGTGCTGACCCCACTTCGTTAGGCTGCAGCTCTGATTTGCATGACTGACATTTCATTGCAAGCCCCCCTGACAGATCTCTTCCCCTCCCATCACCCGTTCGTGGTGTAATGACTGTTTTGTGTCTGACTGTCGGATCTGCAGGAAGGAGTTTGTGGATAATTTGGGAGAAGAAATTGGGAGCTTTTCCACCCCCCTCTTCTTCTAGCTTTCTTAAATATATACATAAAGGGTGTGTTTTTCAGGCTTGGTAATTACTGATGCTTAAGAGGGTTGGCATCCCCGCCCCTTCTCCCTGCATCCCTGCAGAGATGAGCTTGGTTCTCTGGGATTTGGGATCTCCATACTCTGTACTTGAGGCTTTTTATCTAAGAATCAGGTGGAGGGATGAGAACTCCTGGTTCTCCTGCAGTTCACACCGTTAATGGGGAAAAAAGATCCCTTAGGGATGCGCTGTGGCTTAGGAGATGCCAAGAGTCCTGGTCCCAGCTGGCCCCTCTGTGCTGGTTGCACTGTCGCTTCCCTGGCTCCACATGTGGGTCCAGGGGAAAGATCCTGGTTACGATCTATCTGGGTGTAAGAGCAGTTTGTGCTGACTCTTCCTTGGCTGCTGAGACTCACCACTATTCTGTGGTCCCACATTATGGTTCACCAAGGTTTTCATTAGGGAAATCAATGAGCCGTATCACCCGGGCGCTGTCTTGGCCATTGGAAAAGCATAAATAACGCTTGAGGCCCGTTGTGTCTCCAGGGCAACAGGAGCAACCATCAAACTGGGCTGATTTCTGTACAGAAATCCCTAAATCTGTCATTCTGGTGAGTCCTGGGCTCAATAAACACCAGGCTCTCTCCTCTGCAGATCTGGGTTGCCTGGGTCCTTCACACGCGTGAGCCTGGGAGCGTGGTGCCGATCCAGCCTTGCTCCAGGGGCTGTGAGGTCTTCCCTGACTTATTTCTGAAGGGGGGGGGAAAAACCCTCCAGCTTCACCAGCTAGGGCTTTAGGAAGTAACTTCTATCGTGTGTAGCTGCTCTGTGGGGTGAAGGGGCTGAAATTCTCCTTCCCTCTTTTCCAGGCTCAGAGCGCTTGGCGGGGATGCGATGGTGCCTGGGATTGCCTCTGGATCTGCAGCACCCTGGTGTGCTGGGTGGATGCTCTCACCTTGCAGGGCCCGTGGGTATGGAGATGCAGGTGGGTTGTGGAGCTGGAGGGTGCTGCCAGGCACCGTGGTGGGCTTGGGCAGCCGCAACCCCCTCTCCTGCCTGTGGGCAGCAGCGTGGGGCCCATCGCTCCATGTGTGGTGGCCCTGGCATCCCTTCTCCCCTCCAGCCCTGCTGCCAGGCTCTTTTTCTTGTTATTTATTCCTCCATCCCCAAGATTCACACAAATCGTTTTTCTGTTACAGAAATTGCCAGCAATTCCACTCAGTGTGAACTCTGTAGCGAGGCATCTCGGGATTCCTCCCCTGCCTCCTCCCTCCCTCCTCTCCCTCCTCTCCAGCTGCCCGCTCTCCCACGGGAGCTCTTTTCATCCCACTTCCTTCTCTGATTGGCAATGTTTGTGAAAGGAAGGCACCTATGCATGAGAGCAAGGCTGGCTCCAGCTCCTTCCCTCTCCTTGGCTAACAGCAGCCTGCGAGATGATGGACGAGGGAGAAGCCACCAGCTGTCCCAGTTGCTGGTGCCTGGATGGGTGAGGTGGTTGCTCCAAAACCTGAGCAGGGGTGTGCAAAGACAGACAAGCATCCTGCACTGCCTCCCCTGTGCCCAGCGTGTATCCCCTGCGCTCGTGTGGCTGTGGGCTCTTCCACCCCAGGGATGTGATTTATTTGCTGCATCTTCTGGACTCAAGTGGTATTGAGTGGGCTTGCTGGAGAGCTGGTCTTTAGAGAGGTTGAATTAGGGGTGGGAGCATGTAAGCACTTTTTCTTTCCTTCTTTCATCACCTCCTTGCCCTGAGGCTTTTAGGGACAGCTTGCCAGGTCCTCCTGTCAAAGCCTGGTGGGAATGGAGACAGGAAAACCCTGCCCAGCTATAAGGGTCCTGGTTTCTCCCCTGCTTGCCCACGCTGCTCTGGTCTGCAGCACCCCTTGGTGCCCAGCCTTGCATGCCCATGCTGCTCCTCTATGGCTGCTGGAGCTCCTGTGGACCGTATTGAATGGACACATCTTATGGATGACGAGGCTGTCCAATTTCCTCTGCAAACTGGTACCCAGCTTTCATAAGAGCACTTAAAAAAGTCCTGCAAAGCACAACAGCTTGTGATAGCCTCCCCACCACCCACCTTCCTTCAGCAGCAGGCAAGTATGGATCACCCAAAAATAGAGATGGAGAGTCCCAGAGGAAGCATATGGCAGATGGGACTAGATCCCTGGCTATCAGGTTTGCTGTCAGTGCTTTAACTGTGTGATCAGCCTCTCTGCTTCGCTCTGAAGTATCGTGCTATTCTCCATGCTGAGGGGATAGGCTCTGGCTGCTGCGTTAATTCCTGCCAGGGCTTCTCAGAACTAGGAGGACTTAGGGATGGGGAAGGTAGGTTAGGGAGGTTTGCCCAAGGTTTTAAAGCTGTGATGCTTTTTGAGGTCTGCTTAAAGTGGGAGCCTGCGTGAGGAGCAGGTGGGGGTTAGCTGGAGGGAGCCAGAAGAGAAGGATGGGCATTGCTGTACCAGAGCATCCCTGGATTTCAACTGGCACTCCGATATTCCTGTCCTGTGGCCACGATACCCTAATAGAGTGCTTGTTCCCACAGGTGGGGGGTTGCCTCCTGTTGCTTATGGGTCAGGGGAAGCAGGCCAGGTGATGCCCAGGGGTATGCTGGGGGATGCAGAGCCACACGCCTTCATGGGGACCAATGTGCCAGCAGCACTGGGGGCTTCGCTGGGCTCCCTTCTCCTCTTTTTATCTCTTGCTTTCCTCTGTGCATGGGCTGCTGGGTAACTGGCAGCTTTGCCTCCTGGCCAGGCCCAGGTTAAGGGGTCTGATGCCTTTCTCAGCTGCCTTCTGCCAGCCCCTGCGAGCTGGAAGTCGGGGTAAAGTCCCTTCTGAGGCTCTGAACGGCGTGCTGGCTGTGCAGGCACCGTCCTCAGGGTAACACTGTGCTGTGGCTGGGCTGGCATCTCTTGAGACACCCGCTGCAGAAACAGCCTGGATCCCAAAAGCAATGCCTTGCTCTGCACCAGTGCACCAAGAAACCATGTGATGCAAAGCTCTGGGGGTCCCCTGGGCTCCTGCAATGGACTCGGTGCCCCCCAATAGCAACATGCACCTTGGAAGCCCAGGTAGGGCTTGATGCTAAAGGAAAGCATCAATCCCACACTGGGAATCCCACACTGGGAATTGCAGCTGGCTCCTGCCTGTGCCCCCCCCACATGTGTTATCTGCCTCTCACAAGTGCTGGGGACCTTAGTCCTGAACAGACCAGTGGGAAGGGGGCTCTGTCCCTGTGCTTACAGCTGGGGCAGGCAGGACCAGAGCGAGTTGGCAGTGGCAGATGTTGTGGGTAGAGAGGAGAAGGCGCAGGCTGCCTCCCTCCTTGGCTCTGCTATTGTAGGAAACAAACTTTGGTTGAAGCAATGACTGCATCCAGGATTTAATTAGCTCTGGCTGGCGAGCCCCAGCCTGCTCAGATCACGCTGATGGGAGATGTGATTGGCGTTTCTATCCTAAATAGCATCACCTCAGGAAGTCCTCTGGGGCTGAGCCGCGAGTGGGGAGCGGGCAGGGGCAGGAGTGTGCAGGTACCGGCACCCCTGCCCCACAGTGACACCCCCATGGGGGGGTTTGGTGAGTGTTTTGGTTCAGTTTTCTGGCTGTGGGCTCTGGCAGGAGGGAGGAGTGTTCCCTTCCCTCTGCACAGGCTGTGTCCTCCTGGTCCTGGTCCAAGCCAAGCCCGAGTCCTGTAGCATCGGTCCTGGTGCTGGGCGAACTTGCTGGTCCCCTGCAGCTCCCTTCAGGTCACACATTTGACTCCTATTCTGCCTCCCCTCCAGCTCCTGGGGCTGAACATCATCCTCGCAGCCTCTTCAATACCTGGAGCCAGGCAGGCTCCAGGCTCCGCTCCGTGAGCCCCTGTTTGCTAATTCCCAGGGACTGCAGAGGCTCTTATCACTGTCGGAGGGATGGATATGCCCTTTCCAGCTGCTATCCTGGGGGATCAGCCTGTCTCTGCTTTAAAGATACAGTCTGCTGGCAGCTGCCTTTCAGGAAAACAAGGGAGGAAAAACTCTGTCAGAGCTGATTTCTTCAGGGCTCACCAGCTTCTTGCGAACGCCTCTCCGAAACAGATCCACCAGGCTTTACCTGCCTTGCTCTCCTCTCCTCTTCACAGATTCAAGAGAGTTTTATTTTCTCCAGCTGAAGGAGACCAGGGCAGGGAAAGCTGGGAAGGAGGATGTTTTACCATGTAAATAAATGGGGGGAGTACTGTGAGCACAGGAAGATGCTGCCGCCTTCGTGGGGAAGAGGAGAGATGCTGTCAGCTAGCTTTAGCTTTTCAGGAAAAGAGGATTTTTATTTTTTTCTCCCCCATTCCTGATCATTTTTGACTCTTTCAAAAGTTTTTTCCTCGTTTGTACTGGGATGAACCCAAGTTTTCTGGCAATCTTTGCCAAAGCCCTTCTCTCTGTGTGGCAGGAGAGAGAATCGACTGGATTTGGATTGCCAAGTCTGGATCGGTGAGTCAGTGGGGAGCAAGAAGGAAACCTCATGCAATGCTCCTGCTGCTTATTGATTGCTGTGGAGCCTGTCATCCCAAACTGCTGCCCATCGACTCGCCCTCCCCAGGCGAGCCCAGCACGGTGCTGGGGGAGAGTGGACTTGGGGCATGCTTCCCTATCGACCTGCCTGCACAAGGCAGGTCCCTGTGACCTCCTGAACGCTTCTCATTACCTGCTCTGCTGTTCCAGGGGGCTGCTGGAGATCCCACAGGGACCCTGACCCCCCACAGGGACCTTGACCCCCCNCTGAGCCCTGCAGCAGGACAGGGTTGAACTGCTGGCGTTGGGGACCTCACCCTCCAAGTTTGGAGAGAAACAGGTCTGTCTTCTGCCCCTAGCTGCTGACGTGCTTCCTATCCCTTCCGACCCAGATTTCTGGTTCCTCCTGCTACAGGAATAGCCTTTGAACTGGCTCTTTTTAGACACTTCCACCTCCTGAGCTTTCCCAGCGTGGCTGCTCCACGCAGCGCGTGATTCACAGGCTCGTCCTGCATCCTCCCACCCAGGGCAGCCCCTCCTCGTGATAGCACGGCCAGCCCAAGGACCCTCTCCCTGAAAGCCCAGAAAATTCTACTTCAGGAGAGTGAGGACCTGGAGAAATCCAAGCTGTCACTGCCTCCATCACCAGCGTTTAACTTGGGGGCACTGGGAAGAGCAGCCAGGGTCCGCCACATCTCTGCTGATGACTCAGGATCGCCTCTGTGCTGTCTCCTGGTGGCTGTCTAGCCATCAGCTCCGGCCCAGCCATGGTAAATAACATTTAATCCCTGCCTCTTGAGTCCTCTCCATCCTACCCTTTGTCCTTTCTCTCCTGGCTGCTGCAGGCAGTGCTCAGCTGCTCCTCTCTGGCTGTGGCATTTACCCACAAGCGAGGTGTTAGCCGTGACTCAGCTCTCTCCTTGTTTTTCCCCTTCCACGCTGCAAAATCCCCCCCTTTCCTTCTTTTTCCCTTTATAACCTGGCACAGAACCTTGCCCAAACTCCGCTCTTCCCAGTCCCCCCTAAAGCTCATCCCTGGGATCCCCTCTGCTCCTCTCTCCAGCCGTTCCAGGGCTCTGACCTTGGTGGCTTTGCCCCAGGCGTGCCCGTGCTGGGTGCTGCTGCAGACCTGGCTCTCAGACCCTTGATGGTTTCTCATCATTGCTCCTCTCTTCTCTCCTCTCCACTGCCCTACCTAAACACCAGCTCCTGCTCTTTGCCCTCCTGGCTTTCTGCTCCCCAAAGCACGTCTCCTTCCCTTTTAACAGTCAGCAGCTGCCTGTGATCAGCCCATGAGAACTCCTCTCCCTCATCCCTCTGCTGACCTTCCCAGGTTGGCTCTGGAGCTGCCCTGAGGCTCTGGAGCTGCCCCAGCAGCTGGAGGGAGCTGTCTGTGTGCTCTCTCCCAGCCCCTGCTGAACCCTGGTGACTGGGGGGGTACCAGTGAACCGGGGTGATTGCCATCACCCATGGTAACACATCCTCCTTGCTGTCCTCACTGGGATAAGGCTTGTGGGTGGCTCTGCCAGCAGATCCCAGGCGTGGGCACACCCTGCACCATGATCCAGGATGGTTTTCCAGCCTGCACTGACCTCTTGGCTGCTGCTGCGTCCCCAACATCACCCTAAAGCCATGTCCAGCTGGGTACAGGGGGGTTTGGGGGCTTTTCCCTCTCTGTTCAATGGAAGACCCTACTATTGCCCCTCAAGCCGGGTCTGCTGGAGGCAGTGCTGGTTCTACCCTGGGGACAAGGGCAGATGGGGCCAGCCAAGCATGGTGAGCCCCAAGCCTGTCCTCCTCCAGGCCTCCACGGCTGGGAGCCAGTGCAGGATTCCATGCCTGCTTAGTGGGAATATTGGTCACCTCCTCAAGCAGCAGAGCTGCTCCTTCCAAGAGAAAATCCTCTTCAAGCTGCAGGAAGAAATCAACCCTTGGTAAAGCAGCTGGCTGTGCTTGCCCTTGTGCCAGGCGGCTCCATGGGAGAGGGGGGGATGCTCGGATGCCTCTAGTGAGGGTGCAGAGCTGTCTGTCCTCTGCATAGGTCTGTCCTGTGCACAGGTCTGTCCAGTGCCACCAGCTAACAACCGCTCAGCCCCCCCCAAGAAGCAGCCCTGCTGGGGCTCTGGGGACAGATGGACACTGGGGACAACTCTCACCATGGCCAAAGGTCTGTGGAGCAGCGCAGAGGAGGGTGAGGAGTCCTGGGAGGCTTTAGGGAGCAAGGGGTCCATGCACACAGAGGCAGACCCCAAATCTGGGGTGAGGAGATGCCTGACTCCCATCCTGTTTTCCTCCCCTTTCCTTCCCTCTCTCCCCCTCTTCCCCCCAGCCCCCTCACCCTCAGGTGTCCCTACGTTATGGCTCAAGGGTTCTTTGCCCACACAGCACTTGTGGAGAGAAACCTGGCTGTGGGCTGATGAAAGGTAGTGCCTCCTCTGTAACGCTACCCAGGGAAGCTGGCCACAACCTGCAAAAACTGGGTGTAATCCACAGCACATCCCACTTTCCTCCTCACAGACTGCCAGGCTGGGGGGGAAGAGGACAGCCCCCAGTGCCCCCACTGAGCTGGAGAGACTGGGCTGGGGATGAGAAGTGGGGAGGGTCCAGCGCTGGGTCTGCTGTGTCACTACACACCCAGGTTCCCCTGGTGTAAAATTTGGGCAATTAGAGGTCACCCCTCCTTGTGTGGGTGGCAGAAGCGCTCGGTCTGGGGGTGCTTGCAGGGTGTTTGGTCCATGGGTGCCTCGTTCAGCCCCCAAAACGTGCCGGCTCCGGAGCGCGAGTACAAGTCACGGTCACATCTGTCCTCAGTTGCCATGGAGACTTTTCCTCTTCCCGATGCCCAGAGGAAAGCAGCGGATAATGGCAGCGACAGGGAGCTGCTGCTGGAGCCTGTCTGTCCGTCTGTCTGCCCTGGGAAGCCTCGTGCCTGCATGGCCTCAGCCATCCAGCATCCCGGAGCACGTGAGCCGCAGCATCCCAGCGTGACCTGGCTCCCAGGGGCTTTGCTCCAGCTGCTGCCTGACTTCACACTGGGGATGGATACAGCAGCCCCTGTACCCAGGTCAGTCCCTGGGGACTCAGACCCTGCTGTGTAATGTCACCCATGTGCCACCGCGGGCGAGCAGGGTGACCCTGGATGGGTGAGGATCCGGCTCAGACCTCAGCATCTGGGCTTCCACCTTAGGGCTGAAGTTTTCCTCCTTTCCCAAGAGGGGCCAGGCTCCTGCCCAAGGGCTCTTTTCTCCTTCCCCATCTGGATTTCAGCAGCTTCAACCCCTTCCCCTTCAAGCTATTGTCCTCACAGGTTGTCACCTCCTCCCAATCACCCACCCCCTGGATGGGGCCATCGTCCCTCTCCACACACCTGGATTTGCTGCAGGAGGGCTGGGAGGGGGGGATGCAGAACACTTCAGAGCTTGATGAGCACACGTGAGCCTTGCAGACTGGTTCCCAGTGGAAATCAGGCAGGGACAGGCTCCAGGAGGGACCATCAGCTTCCTCACGCGCTCCAGATGGGAAGGGACACGGAGGCAGCAAAGGGTCCCTTTCTGAGACAAGCAAATCCACTTGCTGGTGGTGGCTTTGCCTATAAACATCTGCTGGGACATGGATTATTGACATGGATTATTTAGCTGTTATTCAGCCCTCATCACTCACTGTGAAATTCAGCAGCCGACTCCTCTCAGGTTTACCCCTGTGTGGGGCAGGCTGGGGAATTTATTCAGCTTCTGCAGTATTTCCCCTCTTCTAGATACCTTTCCTTGCTTGGCTGGCTCTTTTCTGGAGCATTCCAACCTCCTCCCTGTGCTCCTGGAGGGATGTTTGCATGGGGCTGGGGCAGTTGGGGTAGAACAAGCATCCCCAGCATGAGAGAGACCTGGAAAAGCCCCTTCTTCTGCAATATTTCTCCTCTTCTAGATACTTGTCTGGCTCTTTTCTGGAGCATTCCAACCTCCTCCCTGTGCTCCTGGAGGGATGTTTGCATGGGGCTGGGGCAGTTGGGGTAGAACAGGCATCCCCAGCATGAGAGAGACCTGGAAAAGCCCCTTCCCACACTATTTGTGTGTGGGAGAGGAATAATATGGACTTTATTTAGGGGCTAATATGGACTTTATGTAGGGGCTGGAGCCCTGTGGGTGTGGTTCTGCTGTTCCTCAGCTGTAACAGGGCTGCTCAGGAGTGGGAGGTCTGGGTATCATGGGTCAGACCCTATGGAGAGGGGGGTTTTTAGGAGGAAAGGGGCTGGGTGATGGCAACACGAATGGTGCTCGAAGGGAACATGAAGCCTTTCCTTTGGCTTTGCAGGTGGATTTGGGGGAGGGGGGAAGATGGAGAGTGCCTGGAAGCCAGGGCCAGGGGAGGGGGGAAGTGGAAAAGGCACATCCCCAAGCCTGAGCGTGGCAGGCTGGAGATGCACGACTGGGAGCATCATAACTGGCAGCGTGGGGCTGTGCGGCCAGCGTGGGCACAGGGCTGGGCAGGCGGGTGCCTCTGAGCCTGTGCCGAGGGGGACAGATGTGTGTGGGATGGCTGGCTCCCTCTGAAGATGGATTAAAAATATGAGCAAAGCAGGCTCTGGTGCTTCAGATGCTCAGGCTTCGCTTTAAAGTCTCCCAGGCAAAGCAGGGAGGGGAGAGGGGGGACGGTGCCGGAGGGCAGGGCTGAGCCTCAGATGGCTCCAAATTGATTTGAACCCTCCTGCCCCCTCCTGCTTTTTGGATAGGTCAGCAGGGGTGTACAGAGCCTGGACATGTCCCTCTTACAGCTGAGGGGGTTTTGGACTGAGCTGCCACACACACAGCGGCAAGAGCTGCTGTTAATGTGGGGGGGCAACCTCAGAGCAGCCCCCCCTCCAGGGCTCAGGCTGCCCAGGTGATGTTTGGGGTGTCCAGGTGATGCTCAGGGTATCCAGGTGATGTTCAGGGTGCCCAAGTGATATTCAGGGTGTCCAAGTGATGCTCAGGGTATCCAGGTGATGCTCAGGGCGCCCAGGTGATGCTCAGGGCACCCAGGTGCTGCTCAGGGTATCCCAGTGATGCTCAGGGTATCCAGGTGATGCTCAGGGTGCCCAGGTGATGCTCAGGGTATCCAGGTGATGCTCAGGGTGCCCAGGTGATGCTCAGGGTATCCAGGTGATGCTCAGGGTATCCCAGTGATGCTCAGGGTGCCCAGTTGATGCTCAGGGTATCCCAGTGATGCTCAGGGTGCCCAGGTGATGCTCAGGGTGCCCAGGTGATGCTCCTCTCAACTCTCCTGTTTACAGCACATTGATCTGCTCGGTGCCTCCCCATGGGTGGGGCTGCTGGGTTTAAGGATGGGGCACAGCTAAACCAGGGCTTATCTTTTGTGCTGAGACCATGTGGGGATGGGTTTGGCACTGCCTGCTGTGAAGCACCGTGTTGGGGGGGGGGGGTGATACCCCGGTGAAGTGGGTGGCAGAGTCAGACCAGTAAGAGGATATAAACCTGTTTAATGGCTGTGTGGAGTTGGAGCTTTACTGCTGGGAGAGTTTGCTGAGGTTGGGAATGCTGTAGGGCTGATGAGAGCATCCCATTGGCATCGTGGTATTAAACTTTTGGGGTGCTGGATCCTTAGGAGTGGCCTGATCTGGCTTGGGTGAGGGGGAGGCTTTGGCACTGACCCCCACCCCTCTCTGGGGGGGGCATTCGGGGGACCAGGTGGTAGGAGTCCCTGCTCCCCAAAACCCTTTT
>VZTU01029623.1:194-12742 GCA_013400835.1 Zapornia atra
CCCTCAACCTCCTTTTCTCCAGGCTAAACAATCCCAATTCCTCAGCCACTCGTTGTAAGACTTGTGCTCTAGACAATGTACCAGCTTTGTTGCTTTTCTCTGGACACACTCCAGCACCTCAGTGTCTTTCTTGTAGTGAGGAGCCCAAAACTGAATTCAGCACTCAAGTTGTGGCCTCACCAGTGCCAAGTACAGTGCTGCTGGCCACACAGTTTCTGATACAAGCCAGGATTCTGTTGGCCTTCTTGGCCACCTGAGCTCACCTCTGGCTCATGTTCAGCTGGCTGCTGACAAACACCCCTGGTCCTTTTCCACCAGGCAGCTTTCCAGCCACTCTGCCCCAAACCTGTAGCGTCACATGGGGCTGTTGTGGCCCAAGTGCAGGACCCAGAACTGAGCCTTGTTAAACCTCATCCCATTGGCTTTGGATCATTGATTCAGCCTGTCCATATCTTCTGTTATATGAATAATAGATGATAATTTTTATATTTATGTATACATGTTATGTACATATACAGTGCTGTGGAATTAATAAAGTTAATTTATTAATGGCATCACAGAATGACAGAACTGTGGCGGTTGGAAGGGACCTCGAGAGATCATCGGGTCCAACCCCCAATGGTAAATAATGATATTATCTTATACAGTGTGACTTAGTTTCTGTTGGTAATGGAGAAGAGGTTTTTCTGGATGATACTGAGTAAAGCAGTTATAGCTCATCATTCGCTCAGTTTTGTAAGCCCTGTAAAGATTTATACCAAAGTGTGCTGTAAAACCTGAATGGGGTTGTTCTGCTTTTAAGGAGTACAGGTGGATGCATTAAAAAATGCATTATTGTTTGGGGTTTTTTTCCTTTTTAAATTTTATTTTCAGGTGCAATGCAAGCAGCTTATACAGTATTTGAATTTTTAAGGCATTATGCTCATGAATTTAAGACTGACTACCTGAAATAACATTTGTCCTCCTGCAAGTTGTAATTACATTTTATAATAGCCCGTCTGTCTTTGCTGATTCTCATTCCCATGTAAATTTTGTATAAAAGACTAACCCCAGTTATGAAATTACTTTTCCTCCTTTGTTTACATTGGTGTCTAAATGTTTGGAACAAAAAACACAGTTATGCACAGTAATATATTGGCACCCATGAATAGTACAGTTGAAATAAATGAATTACTCTTCTGGTTAAGGTATTTAATCTACATTTATCAAGTCATAAATTCCTTAACCCTCATTCTTCACAGAGGTTTCCTTCAGTATGCCTGGATGACTATGTGTCAAACAAAGTACAGGGTTAAGTGTGAATATTGATCAGCAAATGGAAAGACTGGTTTTAGGATACTACTTTATATCCAGTACTTTATGTTATGTGATAGGTGCTTATACAAATTAACAAAAACGGTAACATTGTGTTTTGTTATAAAGGATTACTATCAGTTTAGAAATTTCACAAAGTCTTCCCAATACAATTAAATATTGTTTATGGATCTGTAACAGCATGGTTAATTTTGCTGTATTTAGAATTCTGTGCGATGTTGAAATCACTATTTCATGTGTTTGGGCATGACTTAGTGAGGTGTATCTCTAGAGAAAATGGAGAAAAGTACAGACAAGCTGGAGAAGTGGACCCATGTGAACCTCATAACGTTCAACAAGGACAAGTGCAAGGTCTTGTACCTGGGTAAGGGAAATCCTCATCATCAATACAGGCTGGGAGATGAAGTGATAGAGAGCAGACCTGCAGAGAAGGACTTGGGGGTGATGGTGGATGAGAAGCTCAACATGAGCCAACAATGAAAGCTCACAGCTCAGAAGGCCAACTGTGTCCTGGGCTGCATCAAAGGAGCATGGCCAGCAGGTCGAGGGAGGCAGTTCTGCCCCTCTACTCCACTCTCGTGAAACTCCGCCTGGAGTGCTGTGTCCAGACCTGGAGTCCCCAACATAAGAAGGACAGGGAATTGTTGGAACAGGTCCAGAGGAGGGCCACGAAGATGATTACGGGACTGGAGCATCTCTCTCCTATGAAGACAGGCTGAGAGAGTTGGGCTGGTTCAGCCTGGAGAAGAGAAGGGAGCCCTTATAGCAGCCTTCCAGTACCTGAAGAGGGGCTACAAGGAAGCTGGGAAGGGACTTTTTAGAAGGGCATGTAGTGATAGGATGAGGGGGAATGGTTTTAAATTGCAAGGGGGTTGATTTAGACTGGCTATTAGGAAGAAATTCTTCACTCTGAGGGTGGTGAGACACTGGAGCAGGTTGCCCAGGGAGGCGGTAGCTTCCCCCTCTCTGGAGGTGTTCAAGGCCAGTTTGGATGGAGCCTTGAGCAGCCTGTTCTAGTGAGACATGTCCCTGCCCAAGGCAGGGGGTTGGTACTTGATGACCTTTAAGGTCTTTTCCAACCCAAACTATTCTATTATTCTATGATTCTATGATGGTTAAATGTGATGCTTTTTTGCTCTCACAATAAATAATTTCTTTTTTTTATTTTCTTCTTTGGTTATTATAGATTATGTTAGTATATCTATTTTAAATTATCATGTTAAATACTGAGCACCGCTACATTCTCTTCCCATTTCACAAAAAATCAAGTTAAATGCAGTTAGCCACAAATTTTCAGTGACATTAACACTCTCCCCTGTGTACCTGGACAGATATTAGAGAATTGAGTCAATAACTTATCTTTTTCAATCACCTTTATAGTATCTGACATCCCAGGAGCTAGTGAAGATTAAGTCTGTCATGCTTTCATTGTAAATAAACAGCAATCCCCTCCTTGATCTCAAGTGTTCAGAAGCAGGTCCTCTTATGACCCTCACAATGACAATAAGGCAAAAAAAGTCTTCTTGCACCAGGAACCAGGTAAAAACTCAAAAATGTTTGGTTCAGCCATTAATGTAAATTGCGGGACAAGAGGGTGTCAGAGGGCAACTGTGTTGCACTTTAGCCAAATTGTAAAAGTACAGGAAATAATTTGATTATTAAATTTTCAAAATTTTAGGCAGTACTGACTAGCTAGTTAGCTCCTTTTTTTTTCCCCCCACTTTTCAAGTGCAAAGCAGTGTGCATGCACTAAAAAGTCCATTAAAATTTTATACTCCTTTTACAAAATGGTCGAAATTTCCTAAAGTTCAAATACAGGGAACAAATACAAAAACACAGCCTTTTTTCGTAACCTGTGCTGTAGCTACAGTCGTGTCATATTCACAGAGTAGGAATCTTAATCCTGTACCAAGTACAGGGTGTTAATCATAGAATCATAGAATGGTCTGGGTTAGAAGGGACCCCAAGGATCAGAGAGCTCCAACCCCCCTGACACAGGCAGGGCCATCAACCTCCAGGCCTGGATCTACACAAGGTTGCCCAGGGCCCCATCCAACCTGGCCTTGAACACTTCCAGGGACGGGGCATCCACTACTTCTCTGGGCAGCTTGTTCCAGCACCTCACCACTCTCTCTGTAAAAAACTTCCCCATAATATCTAATCTAAACCTTCCTTCCTTTAGTTTTAATCCATTCCCCCTTGTCCTGCCATTATCTGCCCTTTTAAAAAGTTGAATCCCCTCCTGCTCATAAGCTCCCTTCAGGTACTGGAAGGCTGCTATGAGGTCCCCCCCCCCAGCCTTCTCTTCTCCAGGCTGAACAAGCCCAGCTCCCTCAGCCTCTCTTTGTAGGGCAGGTGCTCCAGCCCTCTAATCATCCTTGTGGCCCTCCTCTGAACCCTCTCCAACAGTTACACATCTTTCTTGTATTGGGGGCCCCAGATCTGGACACAGTACTCCAGATGGGGTCTCATAAAGGCAGAGTAGAGAGGGACAATTACCTCCCTGTCCCTGCTGGCCACCCCTCTTCTAATGGAGCCCAATTAATGTGACCCATTGCTAGCCAAAACCCTCCTAACAAGTTTTTTTAAGATGAATTTAACAAAAACTCCAATAAATCCTTCTGAAAAAATAAAATAAAATAGTATGCTAAGATCTTTTGTAATGTCCTGCATATTACTGATGAAGGCAACTCATTAGCTCATTTTTGAGCACAACTTGGAAATACAATATGGGAAGATAACAAGGTATAGATGTATGGTAACTTTTAGCCATACTTAAGGATAGTTGTACAGAAGAACAAGGTGTCCTGAAGACATTGCAGAGGCAAGACAGTAGCTTTCCTAGTATGCATAGAAGATGGCTGATTTTTAGCCAGGGTGTGGCCTAATGAAAGCATTCCAGAGAAATGGAGGCTAACAGGAAGAAAATCATCCCAGAAAAGACAAAACTGAGCTTAGTGTTTGCTCTCTGCTGGATGCTCCTTCTCAGGGTTATGTTCTGTCTTGCAGAGAGAAAATCTTACAGGTGAGCAGCTGTTTTACATCTTAAGCTTTCACAGGGAAACTGAAGACTTTCTCATTTTTCTATGCCATACAATGACCATGGGTTGCCTCTGAAGCTGTACTTTGAATGCACATGCAGGTTTGTGCTAGATGTGCACTCAAGCTTTAAGCAGCTCGGATTTGGCTAACTAAGGAGTTGTCTAGCTCCTTAAAAGCCCTCTCTAGTTCAGGATACAGCACAGAAATGTGACAATCATGTAGCTTGCCTATGACTTTTCACTGTGGTGGAGGCTTGTAACAGTAGTGTCACAGTTTTTATGCCCTTGCCCTCTGCACTTTCCTTTCCAGTCAGTAGCATGTGAGGCATACTGGTATGTATTCTGGAGTTGCAGAGTGGAGGTCCTTGATGCCCCCAGCAATTCTTCACTGTGAACAGACCCTGTCCACTCTGTCCAATGTTAACATCAGCATTCAAAGCAATGAAACCTCCCTGCAGCTCAGGGCAGGAAAATCTTTACCCAGATGTGCTTCAGCAGCTGTGCATAGGACTGACGTTTATGTCTGTGGCATCCACTGTTGGAACCATGCGTTAATAATCGAAAAACCATTGCTGAGGGTGGGTAGGAACTGTCATGCTAGTTTTCAGTAGAGATAGTAAGGGAAATCCCATACAAATATCCTTTACAAAGCATTAGAGTACAGTGATCCAGTACTGTGCTTTTCTGAGTACTATACTCAGAAAAATCTTATGGTGATTTTGAGGAGAGAGCCCAGATGGAAGCTGTAGAACTGAACTTTGTGTCTGTCAGTGCAGGTACATATCTGCAACCTGTAAATGAAATATTCCTTCAGACATGTACGGAAAGAATTACAATGGGCTGTACTGATACTGATCATTTAAGTAAATTCAATTTTGGAAAGAATCGAGATTTTGAAAAGGTATGTTCTTCAAAGCTTGAACGTGCATCCTGTTGCAATAGGGTTCAAGAACTAAAATCTCCCAGACTTGTAATATAAACTGGGTGAATAAAAGTTGCAGCAAATCTAACTCTAAAGCTCTTCAGGTACTTCTACTATTTTAGAGGAAAATTGCAAGGCATGTTCTCAATAAGGACACAATCAATGAGAACTGAGATGTTACCTTTGAAAATAACCAAGAAGCCACATTTGTTGTAACTCCAGAACCACTTTGTAGTCTACTTGAATATGTGGAGCCAGGTTCTGCACTCATGCTATCACGAGGCAGAAAAAGCATAGACCAAGTCCATGCATAATATTATAAACTTTGCAGATTAAGCATTACCATGTTGGAGTCATTATAGCACCCAGGTTTTTGGTTTGGGGCAGTAGTTAAACAGTTCTGTAAGCACACGGGATTACGTTATTGCTGAGAAGTGGTGACAAAACCAAAGGCAGGCCTTTGCGACCAGGCTGTAGGACCAGGCCTGCGGCTGGGAGAGGCATGTGCACTGCTCCATGGCCTACTGCCCGGGAGCCTGTAGAAACATGGGTCAGGATTAATCTGTACCAGAACTACACACTAGTGCAAATTACTTCCTTGGGGTATATTGGACAGATCATCATATATCCTAATACACTTATACTGCTGTAACATGCACATGCAGAGGGAAACGTTTTCATTTCTGCATTCAGCAAAAGTGTTAACATAACTAATGAATCTTTTATAAAAACAAGCAAAACAAAGCCATCCTTTACCGAGAGTGGCATTTCACAAATCACATCAGCTGTTGGGAGCCAGCTACTTGACCTGTGCTTCTCTCAGCAGTCACAGCAAGTGTAAAAATTCAACACTTTATGTGCCACTGTGCTATGGTGCTGGATGTCACCTGTCCTCCACAGGGCTGAGCACATGTCATGACTCAGTGCAGCTACATGTTGTGAGCTTAGAGGAACTGTAGTGGTACATACCCCTACTACTGGGTTAGGAGGGTAGCAACTCCCCACACTTTCCCCAAGGGTTCACAGAGGTACCCTGTACATAGACTTCCTTTCTGCAGTGAGAGTTCAAACATCTCCAGTGGACCCCACTTCTAGTTTGGAGAGAAAAGCCCTTTCTGATTATTTCTAAAAGTTGCTTTAAAAATAAACAGCTGAAGGAGACGGTGAAACTTGTCCGGGGATTTTTCACAAAAAAAACCCACCCAAAAAATGCTGTTGTTGGAAGAAAAAAAAGTCTTATCTGTTTCAGGTGAGTGAAATTTTGAGGGGGTGTGTCAGACAAAAGCTATCTTTTGATGTGTTTTTTGCACTTGGTATCTAGTGTATTTTTGCGAATAAATGTTAGACATAAGGGATGAATTCTCAGCTCCTATAAATCAGCATAGCTCCATGATTTGAATAGGGCTATACTGGTTTATGCCCACTGGGGATTAGCTCAACTAAAGGCTTTGTAAGCATTTTAATTTTAAAGGAACAGCCTTGTTCTGTGTTTAGGTGCTGAAAGAAAGGGAGAATTATGAGCACAGATTACATTAACAACAGCTTTCAATGATAAACTACAGAATAGTTGGAGGGCTTAAAGACTAATCTTAAAGACCTACATTTGTTGTGAAAGCCAGAAAATTGCAGGCTATATACATAGGTATATATGTATATTCCACAATTATTCAGTAGGTGGCAGTTAAAAGCTTAGATGAGCTTTGCAGTCGCCATTTAGGCAGTAGCACCAGCGGAGGCTGGAGTCAGTCCATCCGTAAAACCAGAAGGAAAGAGTGAGGCTGGGATCGAGCAACAAAAGCATTCCCTCCGTCCCGGGCAGCGGAGCCGCCGGAGCACGCAGCCTGCCCCGGCAGCAGCCACCGCAGGGCACACGGCAAAGCACCAACAGCACCAGCACCAGCACCAGCACGCGAACGGAGCCGCAGCCTCCTTGTTTGAGACAGGGACTCCTTTCTGGTGGAGGAAACCCAGGGCAGAGAAGGGTAAACAGCTGGTGTGATGACAGGCAGAAAGTGAAGGGCATCTGGAGCTTGCTGTTTCTACACAGGTAATTCTTTTTTTCTTTCTCACCCGTTGTTTTTCTGTGTCACTTCGGACAATAAACATAGTTTTGCATTGGCATGAGAGATCTTTTATTTCCTTTGGCCAAAATCCACAGTCCTCACTCATGCAAAATTTCCACTGAAGTCATAGAGTTTTACGTGAGTTACAACTGCTAGATTTGATCTAAACATTTATCTAAAGTAGAGAACATGGCATGCTATAATCTGGGCTGACAAGGAAGCCAGAGGCTGGTCATATGCATACTGACCAGTTAAACAACATAATTTTTCTGTGTGCTGGTATGCTGGTAATGGCTTCACAATGTTTTCTTTTTTTAAAAAAACCCTGTCTTTTATTAAAACTTGATGTCCTGAATTTTGCCCTAGTTCATACCGCTGCCACAGCAATGGTTTGAGGAGAGATTTTTTAATTTATTTTTTTTTTAAATGAAAACCACATTTTAACTTACGGGATGAAAGAATAAAAAAAAAAAGGGTTGATTCTGAATAAAATAATACCAGGTGTTTCTTTCTCTGAAACAAATACAACTTTGCAGCATTCCATTGACAGACAGACAATATTTTATTTTATCAGCAGATTGTGCCTCTCAATTGAATGAAAGAAAATAAATCATGAAAGGCCATTCTCAGGTGTTTGTGAGTGACTGAATTCAGACCGAATACTTCCTCACTTGCTATCTTCCCTGTGAAATGTGAGTTGCTCCAAATGCTGCAGCACTCAGTCACAGCTGGGTGAGCCCAGAATAGAGCAACAAGGTTTGATGTATTTTATTTTTAAAGCATTTTTGGAATGGCTTGTTTTTGTGAGCACCCAGCCATACATGGATGCATACATACCTGGATGTAAATCCACACACATAAAAGTGTGTAATGTGTGCATCTCCATACTTTCCCATGTAAATGAAGCTGTTGTAACCGGCTGCTGTTACATCTTTTCCAGGGTTTAGAATTTACTATAACCATAATGTTTGCAGGTCTTAATTTTTAATTCTGGGTCAGAGGGCTATTTTGGCTTCCTCCCTCCTTTTTTTGTCTTTTTCTCTAGCTGATGGATTCCACTCCTGTTCAGCAGCTGCCCCACAGGTCCAGCTGTGCTTACTAAATGCAGTAGTTCCCAATTCTCATAGAATGGTATCCCTGGCATTGGGCAGGGGCTGTGAAATGTGGTGTACCTCCAGATTTCATGCTCTCTCTCACACTGCACACCACATTTCTGAGGCTCTTGCATGAAGGACTGTCCAAACATGGAAGAGGTTCAAATACACAGATGCAAATTACCAGCCCCATGAAACTGGGTGAATGATTGCCATGTACAGCTATTTATCTTCATCTCTGGGAAGATGGAAGAACAAATGTGTATATATGGGCTGTGAATACACTTAGGCTGGAAGGTTTCAAACCATTAGAGCACCAAGGTTCTGAAATTACCTTCTTGTCAAAGTAATAGAAAGAAAAGCTTCTAAATGTCTTTCAGTTGGAACTTGATGGAAGGGATTATCTGAAATGGTCATTTGCAATGGCATAGAATTGGATTTGATAATCCAGAAGGGCTCTTTCACTACTAAATACCATTCTGTCTTTTCACTGGAAATTGCCTGCATTAAAAAGTCTCTTTGCAAATGGGTCAAGGTCTTTTGAAACAGTCTTCCCCACATCTCACATCAGAGACTGATGAAAGCATATACCTCTTCTCAACTATGCTACAGTGTTGTTTACAACAGCAGATACATAAGCCTTGTTGGTCATCAGGTTGAATAATATTCCCTTCTCACAGTGCAGAGCATAGCTCTTTGGAAGATGACTGGAGTTCAGAGGCATGGCTTCTTCTGGCCAAGTGCTCAAGATTATATTACACTGGCACTGCGGTTTCTTTAGTGCCAATAAAAATAGTGGATAATGCTGTTCCTGAAATTGCTACTAATGCTGTTTCTAGTTTCCTTTGAGGATGACATGGTAGTTTTTTTGTGCTAACCAGCACACCTATGTAAAGGTGCCCATGTAAAGTTCCCACCATCATGTGTGAAAAAACAGACACGCTTTCCTTGAGCTGGAGTGTGCACTACTGCCTTTAACTTAGCTTACTTTAAAAATCTGCAATAAACCGTATTGTTTCAAAAATGCCCCTGCAGAATGACCGCATTAAATTCCGTACCTCCTTTTTCCTCTACTTCTTTCTCTTTATAACCTGATCCTTTTCTTGCCTTTTTTGTTTGTTTGGGTTTTTTGGTTTTTTGGCTGTGATTTACACACTACTTTGAATTGGTTTCAATTCACGGAGTACCTCAGTAACTCTTCTGTAATATATAATAATCTGCATTTGAGTGGTCCAGCTCCCACGCTGCGTGTGAGTATCAGGCTGTTTGTACACCTAAACTGAAACAGTATTCACCGTGGGAAATTTGGTTTGGTATGTAGGGCTGAATCAAAATGTTTGTTACTTTCTCTATAATGCTTTGTATTACTAGGCCTAATTGAGCAATTATCTGCCTTATATACAGACAGAAAAACGGCAATTTCATGAAACATGAATAATTATGTAAGTAATATTACCTTCCCTTTTGAATCAACAGTTTCCTTAAATGTACCAGGGAAAAAAAAAAATATTGGAAAATTATTTCCATTTGTTATTTTTTACTTTCCATCCTAATATTTCTAAGTATCAATGAACAGGTACTTTCACTGCAATCTTGTTGCTGCACGAAAATTAAAATGTGCATTAAATTATTATACCTTACTGCTGAAAAGGCAGTGGAAAAGACCCACTGAGTAACAATGCAACTAAATGTATGAATTGAAAGAGAACATACTTTATTTTATCTTTTGAAAAAGGCAAATATTGATTTTTTTTCAACCACAAAATATTGATTAGTGTATAATTCTTGAAATGAGTATCAAAGGAGGACAAGAGCAAAATGTCCAAAAGGGTGTCAAGTCAGTGACAAATGCACTTTCCTACTCACACCAGGGTCAGCAGCACCTCCTCTAGAGCAAATAAATTTGAATTGAATGTTAGATCTGTATCTGAGACAAAAATTAGTCTCTGATTTCTCTGACTCTGCAGGCCTGGAGTACACTATGACAGCAAAATGCAATCGCCTTCACTGTCTGCAGTTAATTGATCTTAGTTGAATCTGAGTAACTGTAAATGAAGTTGCGACAGCTTTTTAGCATCCTCATTTAAAACATGTATGAAGAAAAGCAGCCATCTGAAAAGAGCAAATCCATTCCCAGACTGCAGATGCTTCCATCCCCAAAAGTCCAGTAATTCTGGACTAAAATTAGTTTCAACCTTTGAAAAGGAGACTTACTTTCTTTTATTTACTTTAAATGTTTTTTCTACAAAAATCTAGACTGATAGCTATTATCTGTTCCGAAAAAGTTAATAGTTTAAGTATTCAAATACTGCCTACCATCAATAGCTAAAATATTGCTGTAAACACAAATAAAAACCCTTTAGTTTTCCCAATTGGTTCACTCAAATATTTAAAGGCTACCATGCATTACTGATAAAGTATTTTTTAAAATTTAAAATATCGTTTTTATACTTTTGTCTACTTCTACAAGGGAAAGAAACGTGAATTGTTAATAAACTATTCTAAAGGCTAATCCCGTCTTTCTGACTCCAGAATAAAAATTACTGAAAGCTAAGGAAGCAATTAAGATTAGTATGAAATGACTCTTCTGTTTAAAAATAATAATAAATAAATAAATCTGTAAGGGAAGTATTCAGTTTTGTGAAAGTCCTAAGATTAAGATTTTCACAATTATTCTTAAAGAAAATGCAGTTTAGAGTAAAAGCAGAAATAAACCAAATATTGCCCCCTAACTAGGTTATGACAAATTGCACATCATAAACAGCAAATAAATGACATAAAAAGCTGTCATTTCTGTATCATACCTAACAGTTATACTTTAGTTGCTGTTTTTTCAACCCTCTCTGAGTTGCAGAAAAATTTCAGCTGAAGCACAAGCCTTTTACTAGTGCCTGGAAGCATACTGACAATGGCACTGCATTACTTAATTACTTGGCAAGGATCCTTCTGAGCCCTGAAACTCACTGCATTACTCTGTTCACAACTTATTGCACAACAAGCCAGTTGCAAAATGTATTATATTGGCTGGTAGGGTCTCTGGAGGACAGCAAGACAGATGCTGATATTCTCAGTTTAAGCCACATTGTTTTGAAAGGAGTATTATTTGGACTGTGGAAGAGTATCAGAAGTATTATAGTTATCAGGATAGCAATCAAGCTATCCTTTCCCACCCAGCAAGGAAAATTAATGAGAGGAGTTATATTCGTAAATCAGAAGCCCTTGACCTTTAATAATTCTGCTTCTAGAGAAGATTTGCCCAAATCATCTCAAATTAACATTAAGGAATTGAGGGCTACAATGGAAAAGCAATGGGGGGCTCTAGTCCTTGTATCGTTTGCTGAATGGAAATCAGTCTCCTAAGGATGCATGGTTCTTCTGTTTATATACATTTATATGGAGCTGGCTTGTCATTTATGCTGAGATTTTTATCTTGGATCACACAAGATGTGGAATTTACAGAATCACAGAATCATCAGGTTGGAAAAGACCTTTGAGATCATCAAGCCCAACTGTACCTGTCCTCTACTAAACCATATACCTACCCTGTCTTTTAAATACATCCAGGGATGGAGATTCAACCACCTCCCTGGGCAGCCTATTCCAGTGCCTGATAATCCTTTTGGTGAAAAACTTTTCCCTAATGTCTCATCTGAACCTGCCCTGGTGCAATCTGAGGCCATTTCCCCTCGTCCAATCACCTGCCAACTGCGCAAAGAGAACACCCCCTACCTCTCCACAACCTCCCTTCAGGTAGTTGTCCACAGTGATAAGGTGTCCCCTCAGCCTTCTCTTCTCCAGGCTAAACAAGCCCAGTTCCCTCAGCTGCTTAAGATTTGTTCTCCAGCCCCTTCACCAGTTTAATTGCCCTTCTCTGGACTTGCTTGAGAACCTTGATGTCTTTCTTGTAGCAAGGGGCCCAAAACTGAACACAGTATGCAAAGTGCGGCCTCACCAATGCCAAGTATGCACAATTCCCTAGACCTGCTGGCCAAGATGTTTCTGATACAAGCCAAAATGCCATTGGCCTTCTTGGCCACCTGGGCACACTGATGGCTCATACTTAGTCAGCAGTCACCCAACACCCCTGGGTTCTTCTCTGCCAGGCAACTTTCTA